>VZTM01036697.1:0-15085 GCA_013400555.1 Jacana jacana
GCTGAGGCTAATCAAGACTGGTTTGTTTCTCTGGAGTGTCCAATGTAACAAGAAAAAACTTCTTCAGTAAAAGGTATCTTAATCTTGAAGAGAATTACTACAAATTCTAAAAAGGATGAAAAGCCTTTTTGTTTTAGGAGAGGGATGCAGGAGGGAAGGAAGGTTGCATATTACTACCATGTAAAGTCTCGTACTTCCTGTTTTTCAGCAGCTGGAAGCTCACCTAAATGTTGTTTGGATGCATTCCTGAACTCACTGCAGCAGGATACAGATTCTGCCATACCTACGGCAAAGTCCCTGCTCCCCAAACCATGAGAGTCCAAGAAGGCTGTTCTTGGTCTCTAAGGAGAAAACTGTAAAGACTTCTGATGGTCCAGAAAGATGATACATATGATCCAAGTCATACAACTCAAGGTCCAGGATTTGGGGTGGAGGGGAAATAATACATCTGCATTTTTCTTCCTGACAGAACAGCAACTTTAATTCATAAATTTGAATGATCGAAGTACTAAGAAAGGTAGGCATTAATAAACAATACAGAATTAGCAGCAAGAGGCATAACAAAAATATATGAATTCTATAAAAACCTGTTCATCTGCTACACGTGTGTAAGTAAACATGTGGCACGGAATCAACACGTTGTGTATTCTCTCTGTGGCACCCATGGCTGACCTGCATTAGCAGAGCTGAATAGGTGCGGGAAATAGCCAGTTTTGTGGGGGTTTTAGGCTTAGAAATTGAACAGGAATGAGTCTCCCAGATGTAGCACATCTAAGACTCAAACTGAAGAAGCAAGAACTCATTCAAGAGACCAAATTAGCCACTATTGCATACGCTGAACTTAATTATGTCCCTGACAAAGCTTTTCACAGGGACATTATATAAGGGTTCTAATAAATTTGGTAAGGTTTTCATTTGAAGTAAGTTTCACAAGTTACCTTCCTTCAAGACAGAAATATATGCACAAGGATACATATGCATCTATACATTCTGCCTGTCACAGACTGAAAACTTGTCTTTAAAGAGGTAACCCTCAACCAGAAAGCACTAAAGACCAAGCAGGAAAGGGTTTTTCAAAAACACTGAAGCCTGTAAAAGTACAGTGAAAACCATTATAGAACACACAGTGTAGAGTAAAAACATGCAGAGTATATTACTATTCACCCACAGTCACTAATGAAATTGTTGATGTAAAACATGTGAAAACTGTGGCTTTCTATTGCTTTCCATACTAAGGATGCAATACAAGTAGATTTCATGACTGGGTTTATGCAGTTATGAGTCAACATTCATCCTTCAAATAGCAGTGTTATAAAAAAAGACTGTGTAGTGAACAGAAGTGAACAGTCACTGTAAGCACAGCGATTTGGAATACAGATACACATTTCTGATAAATAGAAAAAGACAAGACAGGCCTCCCTTTATGAATATATATTTAATTTATTACTTCACTACTAAAAGGAGAACTCTGTATCACTTTGAAGACGATAATTTCAATTGATTTTGCTAATCCAGTGCTTGAAACTATGGTGAGAAACAGTACCAAGTTAAAAACAGAGTAAACCACATTATGAAGATAAATCACAGAAAACAAGTAAGCACACAGTTGAACAAAAACATCCTCATAGAGGCTGCACCTATTGATTTGAAAATTAGTTAATTCCAAACTGAAAAACAACAGATTTCCTGCACAAGTTACTGTCTAAATTCTTTATCACTCAGGAAGAAGTTTAACAGATTTGTTGGGAAGATCTGAAATATAACATCGAATTCAGGAGATAATTCTGCTATTAAACTGCAAATAAGATGTGCACTTCCAGCAGAAAGAGTCAACAGTAAAAGAAGATTTAATGAGGAATGTGACAGACAAAGCTCCTTCAGACTAACATGTAAAAGTGTTACCACATTCCACACTGCAATTCTCTTCTCAGAAAGAAGGTTGACTGGGAAAACCATGCTGCTTCTCCAACCTCCTGTAAGTCTTCTGAGCTGTTTTACCTGCATGTTCCCAGCATCTTGCATTACTTTAAATTCTACAGCTCTGGGTTACGTTTTTTGTGATGAGGCAGAAAGAAAAACCTTAGGGTTTTGCCCCCCTCTAGCCATTTTCAAAAGAAAAAAAGATAGAATTTTTATTTATGGCTTGCAGAATAAATCTGAGGCTCACATCCTAAACAAAAAGACTTTTTGTCATTTTCCTCAGCCGTTAAATATTATGATTGAACTACTGAAGTTGGTAACATCCATGAACTCAGCAGCAGCCATATTCACAGTTAAATGGACAGTATCAGCTATCTGAAGTGCTGCCCTATCTCCCTTCAGTCTATGCAGCCTGTTTCTTTTACTGTCAGATTCATCTCGGGTTATTGGTTCACTTACGTGACTTTGCAGACAGTGGCAACTGCCAACTGCCACATTTACAGCCACCAGCCACCACAGGGCATTCTCTGCCGTACTGAGCAAAACCAGACCTTCAGTCTATAGAACAGTCACACAACCAGCAACAGCTGCAGCTGTGGAGAAGTGGAAAACCAGGACATACTTCCAGTAGCAAACTTACTCAATTTGTGCAATTGTACAGGGCACGAAACTGAAGTCTGCCAGGAGCTGCTGCAAGAACATGAACAGCAAATATTTTCACAGAAGGACACTCCTACAGTTACTTCTATAATAAATACAAGTATCCTGAAATGCATTGTTCCAAAGAGACAGACTGGACTCGAGCACTAAGACTTGTTTTCCACACTCCTAAAGCAACTGTCATTATTTTTTTTTCCCCAAGTGAGATGTGACTAAATTTCAACCCTTCTACTCAATGGTCAGGTGTTGCTGCATTGCTCATCTATGCTTATTAATTTGGCACACTCTATGTAACTTCTCTGCTCTCTGGAGTAACTATGTTAATGAAATGGAAGTCTGAATTCATCAATGAGTTGAGCACTGGAGTCTCAGACTCAACAGAGTTCTTTAAACCCCAGCATCATGGTCCACAGCCACAAAAGGGTGAGTGAAACTGACAGAGGTGTAGTACTTTTACAGCAGTGAGAAAATAAAACGAGGAAACAGATGTTTGCAAACTAAGATAAGGAAAAGGTATTTTTGTAGACAGTTCACAATGAAGAAGAAAGTGGGTTTGTATCCTTGTATATTTGGCCAATTCAGAACATATCTGCATATTATTCTGAACTCCAAGGACAATCAAAGATCTCTAATGACTTGTAGGTTAAGTTACCAATTTCAAATGCTACAGATTAAACTGAACAAGACTCTACCGTCTAGTGTGGCTAAATCTCTTTGATGTACGCTGCTAATGGCAGACAACAACACAAACCAGGCCAGCAGAAATACCAAAGAGCAGAAAGTGAGGTCACTTTACCCGTGGTCCAAACACTATTTAATATAAAAACCATAGTGGATTTCATCCACTGCATCAGTGTGATCAGACACTGAAATGCACAATCAAGTTCCATGGCGTTTATCCAATTCACCTTTTAACCACAAATTTTGCAGACGGATGGATCAAGGAACGGTTTTCTTTCTACCACAACACTGCCTGGAAACCAATCTATGAAATTTAGTTGTTAACCTTAGCCAGAAGGCTGAACTCCTGGGATGGTAACACATTCATCATCCATTTGATGTTTGTTCACAGATAGAATAATTAAATGGCAGCTGACCAGACAGATAATTACTTCACAGAAGCAGTCTCTTGGAAAAAGGTAAGATAAGCAGGATGAACCTTTCATTTGTCAAAAAGAAACAAAAGATTTACAGCCAGCAATGTTTTTAGTGACTAATGAGAGAACAGTATTAAATATAGCGTTACCTTCGTAAGCGTGATAATTGTAGTAGGCAAAGTGATTCCTTCTCCCTGGGGTTAGAAACACATGCAGAGGACCCAGGTGAAGGCAGCACCAGCAGGACAGATACCATGCAGAACATGCGGAAGAGGCAGGAAAAGAAAAGACAGGAAAGGGTGAAACTGTAGCCAGACAACACTTACTCAGTTTATAAGGATGAAGTACATTAAGCTCTTTCAACTTTAGAAACTGCATAGAATATAAAGGCATCAGTACTAGAAAGCTACTGACTGAAACAAACCTTATCGTTTAGAAAAGCGACAACAAGCTGTTAGAAGAAAAACATGAACAATAGGTCAGTCCCACAGGCAACACGTGAAGGCTCAGTACACAGCCTTGCCACCTGTGGCATTTCAGATTGGTTTTCCTCTCTCGGTTAATGGATGTCTTGCTCCACTGCCCAAGCAAAACATCCTAATACTAAAGCAACCAGGCTCCACAAAGAGTCAGTTTAGAGCACAAGAAAAGAATGCAAAAGTACTATAAAAAGAACTCAAAACATTAATATGTAAATAAAATCCATTATATAGAACACTATATATTCTGTGTACTATTTTCACCTGGCCTTTTCTTAAGTTGCAAATAACAAAATCACCAAAAATGAAAGCCCTAATCTATATCTCTGAACATGAAGACAATAGAAATTCAGAGTAGAAAGTGTAGGCTTTTTATCACTAATTGTGCTATAAACAATCACACTCCCCTGGCTGTTCCTAAATCATAAAATTAATTGTAAATTATAATGCAGTGCAGAGAGTTGTAATGATGCCAAAATAAAACTCAGCCTTGCTTGTATTATGAAGATTCCATATAGGCTGAAAAGTGCTTTGCAAGTAAGTTTGATTTAAAAATTCATGTTCCCGTCCTTCTACAAATGTAGTTTTCATGTATGGCACTGTCAAACGTATGCTAGGTATGCTGTAGTACACTTCTGAGTGTAAACCAAACCAAATTTAAGCAGTGCTTTTCGATCATACCCCCAGATCACAAGACGACTTGTTAAACTGTTATTACCAAGTTTTAAACCCCAAAATCCAAATTAAGTTGAAGATTGAATGATCTCTTTTTTTGTTTATTTTGAAGCATTTAAAACTTTGTACTTGAAACCATGCTAACAAGGAACAAAGTCTCTGTCCATCATTTCTCCCCTTTTTTTACTCCAAGCTCTACCTCTATATACCTCTAGGCAGTTCCAATTTAGAATCCAACATCAGAAGAAAAACTGATGTGGCATTCACTTACACTGCCAACAGACCTTCTTGTGCCCCCAGTGAAAATCTTAGCTTTGGACAATCTAAATGACTATGTAATAATGTAATGACAGGACTTCTTACCTGGGCTTAATTCTACCAGGTACGGTAGTTTTTCAGGAGGAAGGCAAGAGCCATAGCCAGACCCGTCAACTCTTTCCTTCCCCTTTAATGGCTTTCCATCAGTTATTTTCTTGGATTTCTTTGGGATGTAATCAGGAGGCCGCCTTTTCAACTGAAAGACTAGTATTCCTAGAATGCAATATTACACAGCCTTTGAGTCTCACTATCAGTGAACAAGCACACATCCAACATCTATTAATTTGTAAGCGTTCCATCGGATTACTTTTAGCTTACTAAGTTCCTGACACTTCTTTATGCAGTTATTTTAAAGTTAAAACTGTTGAAAAGATTAACAGCATACTTTTCCACAGTAGATAATTTAGAAACTTCAGGATACAATGTAGAACCCTTCTACTGTCTACAGGTGTATTGCTATAAACAGCTGAAAGAAATAGTAAATAACTCTAAAAGCACCTGATACCAGAAGTGACCGAAAACAAAACACTAAAATGTATGTTCCCATTTCTTACTTTACAGGGGGTCTACACCATGTCTTACAACACCTAAAGTACAAAAAAAGATTATTGAAGCTTTCTAGACATACCTTTATCACTAGGCCACTCCCTGAATATCTGCAGTGGACACTCATCATCATCAAGAATAGTTTCTTTAGCACCTTTATCATCAGAGTGCTGAGCACCAGGAGGCAGCATGACCTAGAAAAGAGCCATTATCAGTTTTCAGAGCTGTGATCAGACAATTAGAGGATTTGGGAATCCACCATCTGATTAGTTTGTTTGTTTGTTTGTTTACTACAAGAGATAAAGCAAAAGAATTCAGTAACTTGAAATGCATTTTGCTTTCCAGGACTTTTTCTAACTCTCTTCTCTTGCTTCTTGTTACAGTTACAATTCCCAGAACATCAGATGTATTTAAAAAGCAAAAGAAATCAAGTTATAGCTACGGTAGACATGACAATCCTCCAGTAAACAAAATTATTCCAACTTAACAGCCAAGGGGAATTAAAAATAAAAACCCAATCTGTGGAGGGGATAGTCAAAAATAAAACTGAAATTTCCTTTATCTCACACACTAGAATCAGCCTTTCATTTTGCTAATGCCACTCTGCTACCGCAATGTGCGAATATCTTCAGAAACAACAAGAGAAACTGGCAAAGGGGAAGTTGTGAGACCTCCTGCATCCTTGTCTTACCTGACCTTTACCTGCTCTACACAAAGACTAAGGGCCCAACTGGACAGTTTCACACAATTGCTTCATGCCACCTAGCTTTAAGGAAGAAGCAAAACTAAGTACGGCTCGAGAACAGAACCACAGGCTGCCCAGAATTTTACAGCCAGATCTTTACAAGGCAGCAGAAGGGGGAAACCTTGATTCATGTGTTCTGACTCTGAAGGAGACATGGCCTGTGATTTCACACACATTTGCATTCCTGCTTCCCACAGCAATCAAGCATGAAAACCAGTGACAGGCAGTACCGCAGTGCAGGAGCACCTTCTAAGTTAAAGATAGATCTTTCAAAGCTGAATAAAAAAATAAAATAAAATACATTTTACTGCCTCATTTGTGATCCTAACAGTGTTGTTTACATTTACAAACAGCTCTATTTTAAACACACTATTCAAAATTATTCCCATTGCTGAACTATGACCCGGGCAGCACCTTCGGAAGTAGCGCAGCCACAGGCTGCGGCACCCTGCCATGGGGCAGCCCTCCACAGGCTTCTCTGCTCTTACTGGTCAGCTCCTCCCTACACCCATTTGTGCGTTAACAGAGTTCTCACAGATACACCCCAAACGTCCTTTCATCTTCTTCCAAGCAGGAAACAAGTACATTTAAGATCAAAAGTATGTAGTTGAGGCATTGGCCTTTCTCTAAAACATTTTGTATGCAAAACTTGGCTAAACATAGCACTAATTAAATTATCTTTAATTAGATTTTCAAATAGACTAGATATTATAGAATGAGGAAAACATTAAAATGCATAAACTGAAGGGAAGCACATCTACACTCAAATCTTATCTTGCCAAACTACTCTTTCCTATTTTACATTTCACATTTCAAAATCAATTATACCCATACCTAATTTTGATTAGCTAATTAAAGTAACACTGTGTTTCAAGCCTTATTCAACAAGCAAGCATTTTTAAATTCCCAAGCCCTCGAGCCAGAAAGGAACTAGTTACAACACAAGAACTACTTGTGTAGTTCAGGGGCTGACCAACACCAGAGTGGGGACTAAACCAAAGAAAACCTAAATGCAGTGAAGTCAGAGGATAGATGAAATATAAATTCATAGGTGCTGCTACTTGACCCTGGTATTACTTCTGCCTTGGATGTACCCGACATTGGGCTTAACGGCAGCAAAGGTAAATGAGACAAGTTAGAGTCAAGGGGTCACTAAAGCACTGAGGGCCTCATCCTCCCAGCCAGGTCCTGTTCCTCCTCAGGAAGCATGAGCCAACAACACATATGTACCTCACTTTAAAAATAAAGCGCATTACCTAGCCTGTGGAAAGACACAAAACACCACACCTGAGCCTATGCAGCCAGGAGACTTCTACTCACAATAGAGCTGTTTTAGAAAAAGTCTGTTTTAGGCAAATGCTGCCTAAAACAAAGTAATAGTCAAATAATTAAGCCCCCTGTGGTAAGTAACAGCTGCAGATAAAGTTCTCTGATCTATGCTTAGCAAAAGTTTCACATGCAAAATGAACAATATAATGTAGCTGTATAGCTCTTCAATCACCTTTTATTGTCATTTTTATATTTTTAATTAAAAACCTATCTAGTGTATGTTTTAATACATCTGCTTATTCAAATGAATTCAAATGAATTAATCCTCAATTTTCCTTACAAGTGGGCTGTATATGCCCTGGAAAAAAAAAAAAAAAGAAAACAATGGAATTTGCTAAAAAATATTTTAAGTCACATATCAGTAATATCTGTTCCTTAAAGAAAAAAAACACCAAACCCAGAAAACTAATCACCATGAACTGTGTGGTTTTGCTTGAAATGATAAAAAGTTACGCCTTATTCTCCAATGAAAAATAAGAGCAGGCTAAAACTAAAGTCTAATCAAGTTTCTACTTTTAAGAGTTAACTTGTTTGCTACATGCCTCAGATCTTAAGCCCTAAGCAAATATGCACAGGTAGTTCAGACGACTGTCTAATTAATTTGACATCTTGAGAGAAGTTCAGTGAACCCCATGTTATCCAGGGAAACTCAAACCAAGCAAACAGAAACAAACAAAATGTGCATTGGAATAAACTTGCGTTCACTTGACTACACAGAAATGCACTTAGAAGTGGGCACAAAGGTACAACCAAATACACCACAAACCGGGGTATAAGAACTAACAGGAAACTGCCATTCACAATAAAAGTAGTCAATGGAAAGTGTTAAAATTCTTACAATGTTCACGTTTCAGCTGAAACTTACAAATGAGTGAACTTTATTACACATACTTATGCAACCTTATAAAGGTCTTGTCATGTCTGTTAAAACCTGTCTCAGTAGTTAAGTAAATGTCAACTGCTTAAGTCTTTTTAGAAGACACTACACCTGCCACTGAAGGAGAATAAAATATTTTAAAATCCCAGCCAATAAGAAACTCAAGTTATATGTTCCACTGTACAACGTTTTAAACCCAATGAGAAGTACAGAATAGGAACACGTACAATAGATTTGTCTAGAAGAAGAACAGGGATAAAGAACAACTCTAAGACTTTAGTGTAAAGGTGTCATGGTCACTGATACCACTATTTAGCACTGTATTTGTGACCTTACGAAAAAGAAAACCCTGCTGAAAGACACATCAAGCCAAAACTAGGATATGTTACTGTTTCAAGCAAGGAAAGCAACTTCAGAAAATATGTGGCAAAAACTAGATTTTAAATTTAGGTTAAAATACTCAACTTTATTAAAAATGGATTATTAAAAATCGATTATTATATTCAAATCCCAAGCACTCTAACAGCAGAGGCACTGAGAAAGGCCAAGTAGATTTTAGCCAACTACAACGACATGGAGAACAAAACAGTAAGGTCTTCTACACTTAAAGGTATAAAAAAAGATTTGCTATTAGCCAATGAAGGCTACTCACGTTATTTGAAATGTAAAATAAGCACAGAACTTATGTCAGTATATAAACTTACCATATCAAGAAGATGTGTGGCTCAGAAAAGACTAAGTATTTTCCAGAAGTGCTTTCCAGAAAGCTAATTTAAATCAATTTGCTTTACAGCAAAGACATTGTTACTCTTTCCCAAGATCAGTGCATCATTCCCCAGATTATTTTCTACATTACACATCCCTACCCAAGATCAGAGAACAGGGGAAGTGAGAGGGAACATCATAACGGTGACTGGCAATAGTTCTCCTAAGTGTGCAGTCAGTCCAATAAATTCCCTAAAATATAAATATTTCACAAAACATCATAATACTCTGTAACTCTGAACTGATGCAAAATTATCTTCCAAATTCAGTCACAATGACTCCGCTGTTGCCCACAATTCTTTCAGACAAGCAGAAAAATGAGCATGTCAAGTCAGCAGCCTATTTATTAAGATCAGTGACTGTGAATCATGAATTTCATTTATAGAACACACAATATGGAGATAATTGTCCTAATTAAAACTACATGTAGAAAATACTTTGCAGCCAAAACTGAGAATCAATTTTTAATATGCTGTATCATTATAAAAACCCTATAACTTCCAAAATTATTCCCCTCTATCATAAAAGGCTACAAAAAATTTTACTCAAGTAAAATGAACTTTCAGTTAGGACCTCAATCTCAGGTTAATGAAAACTAGTATAAAATGTTCAGAACTTCATTAAACATATAGTTAGAACTAAGAAAAACTGTGGTAACAAAACCTAAGATTAGTTCACTGTTGCAAAACTACAAAAGCACTACCACGGGACAGCTTCCTTATTACTGGTTAGAGGAACATCACAGCAACACGCCAATTCTCAGATAATTATACCGCTAGAGGCTGTAAAGCGCAACAGAAGTAGGCATTGAGTTTACTCAAAGATATCCTAAAAAACAAATCAGAAAGCCATTTTAAGACCAAAGACCTATCTACAGCCTTTGCAGCAGCTAGAAAGTGCAGAGAATAGTAAATAATAGAAACTTCCTTACTGTTTTCCAGTGGCACTTTAAGCACCAGAGAAGGCGCAAGGGAAGAGAGCACAGTATAACGAGACAGAAACACTTTTCTCCTTCTTTCGTCCTTTTAAGGAGCAGTAAATCCAAGTTTATTAGACAAATAGTAGCCAGAAATGTAAATCAATGGACCGAATATTTTCAAATCTCACTATTCTCTTTCAAAAGATGATACGGACTCAAGCTTGTAACATTTAATCAGTACTGCCCATGGGAGGTTTCTGATAAAGCCATACCTCTAAGAAGCAGCAATTCTATACAATTCATTTAGAACTCTAAAAATAATTAAATTCTGAAGCTTAAAGTAAACTTGAATGTTTAAACTTTTTTGATGTGCAACGAGGGTAAGCTACTACTGAAAGGCGTAAAGCAACAGCAAAGAATCATAGAATGGTTAGAGTTGGAAGGGACCTTAAAGATTGTAAATTCCAACTCCCTCCCCCATGGACAGGGACACCTCCCACTAGACCGGGTTGCTCAAAGCTTAATTAGCTATCCAGGATTAACTATTAGTTTATACATCTTAAAACCATAAGCACACTTAGAGGTACAAAACCCCAGAAATATGTTATTGCCATCATTAATGTTTATCTATGTAGCAAAGAGTAAATTTAGGTTTTAAAAATATAAAACCTGACAAATGACTTCAGAATTCCTGAAGCTGTTAAAGAGTTAAGTCATGCAACTATCAGAGTCTTTCTTCTTTGTTTTAAAGCTACTGCAACGAACAAAATACAATATGAAGCATGAGAAGACGGTGATTTTGTAACTTCACTTACACGAGCAATACAATAATCCTTGGGATTTTCCTTCTCCAGACCGTATTTTTCCAGTGCTTCAATAACTGCAAAGTCTGCGGTATCCGTAGTGGACAGCAGGATTGTCTTGTACGGTATATTTGGCTTTAAACTGTCTGCATAAATTCTCAGTGTCCCACCTTGGAAATAAAATTTAATTAACAATGTTACCAGAGAATAAAAGGACAGACATCCAGCCATTCATTGTATTTCGAACAGAACATAAGAACACCTCCTTCAGAAAACATTTAGTCAATTCGTTAATACAAGAAAATTAGATAACATCCCTGAAATAAATGCACCTCTGCCACTGGCAAAAACCTTCAGTGATGCTTTCCTAATTTCTCTGATCAAGTCTTTCCCCTAGTGCTTCACCATTCTTACTATTATCTGAAGTTAAAATGAAACGGTGACGATGACTGGATGAAGAACTGACCCTTCCCATCCTGCCAGCACTTCTGCGTCACCCTCTTTAAAAAAGTCCATTTGAGATGTCCCTCAGCTGATGTTTTCTATAACTCTTAACTCCCTCTTCACTACTCTTCCACGGACCCAATACATCATTTGAGGTTTTAACAGTACTAACGTTGCTTCATTTATTCATTGCATTTGAAGTTTATACAACTACTATGATCCTTATCCTCACTCCCAAGAATGTGAAATACTTGATTGTTGATATTCACCAGATCTACCAGAACCCTTTGTGCAGACCTGAATCATCACTCCTTGCCATCTTGTATCGGTGCTACCGACCCCATTTTTACATTTCATTCAGCTTGTTCTTAGCAAAGTGAATTACATTTATTTCAGAAGAAATCCTCAGTTTGTCAGCTTAGGAAGTCTAATTTTGTCCTTCCTTCTTCCCCAGCTCAGCACTGCTAGCAAGATCAATGAGCATATTCTCTCCCATCAATTTGCCCTGCGTTGAAAGCTTTGACTCGCACTTGTCACAGAACACGCTCCTGTGGAATGTGACCTCTACAAATCCTTCATTCAGTTACATCATAGATAAATTAGCCACAAAGTACAAAAAAGGTTGGAGAAAGCAGAAGTCAAGTCAAATTTACGAGAGTTGCTGGCCTTACAAGTACACTCTCAGTGAAGAGTTTACTGATTACAGCTTAACCAGGAGAAATCTAGGTACCCGAGTCTGGTCTGCCATCAGAACTGCGGAATTCCTGCATTCTCTTCTCCAGTTTTTGCTGTCGCCGCCGTTTCATAACCACCTCGGGATTAGAGATTGTGCGAGTGAAGCTGGTCTCAGGCATATCTTTGTAAACCTCAGCTGCAAGGCGAGAATTCTCACTGCCAAGGTAAAAACAAAAAAAAAGAAAAAAGGTCATTGATAGCTTAAAATACAAATATCCTCATCATTTCATAAAGGATAAAAGGCAAGTTGAGTCCATACACAAAGGAGATCAATTAAGTTATTGTAATGAACTTCACTTTTGCTGAGGTTAATACTATTTATAAACCAATGCCCACCTGAAATAAACAACAAATTTAAGTACTGATGGCTCCTAGTATCCAAAGGGTTGGGGGGAAGCCTTCTCTTTGAGGGTAGGGAAGGAGGGCATTAAAGAAATTTTACATTATACCCCTAACTTTATTTGAATTTACAATGTGGCAAATCATGTGGAAGCAGAGCTACCATGTGCCTGCAGCTCATGCTTTTGCTAATACACCTAAACACGATTCTATTTTAACTGAAAAAAGTTAAGATCAAGCTAAGTAACAGCACAGAACACTGCAAAGATCATGCTGACATCTGAAAAACACTGCAAGCGTATCCACGAAGGGGCAGTACTGCACACAAGAGAACCAACCATGAAATGAAAAAAAAAAATTTAATAAAAATAAAAACAAGTATCAAGTTGAGCAATTAAATTCAGTATTGTGTGTCAACTGATCAACAAATTTCTCTCATCTCTGAGAATCTGCTATCAATTAGTACATTTTCATCATTCATTTTCTTTCTGGGTAGGTTAAAAATCCCCCATTAAGGATTTTTTTTTCCCCTGGTGTATTCTATACGCAATGTACAGAATCTGGTACAAAGTTTAATTTAATGTAGACCTTTCTCAGCTTTCTAGTTCTACATACAATTATTCATGCCTGACTCGTGTGCTCCAGCTTTCTGTACAAGGATTAGCATATGGCCTTCTCCATCTCAAAGACTAAGGCCCAGCCGATTTGGAAGCAAGAGCCGAAGAAGCCAGAAGCCCAGCTACCAACATACGCCTCCTTCAAAGACAAACCGACAGGCAGGGCAAGTCAAACGCAAACACCTCCCTGTAACAATTTTTCTGGTGAAAGACAAAATAATCAAACACAGGGAAGAGGAACAGAGCTATTCTAGAGAAAATACTCAAAAATAAACATAGGGCAGGAAGTCCATGCCACCAAGCATGTGTTAGTTTCTGTACAAGGACAAAGAGATGGAAAAAAGTATTTCATGGTTTAAAAACAAATCTCAGGGCAAAATGTGCATAACGAACCACAGAAATTATCATCAAGTATTTTGGTTTATAATCATATTGCACCCATGTTCTATTCATGTCCTACCTTCTTAAAGCACATCATCGTCACCTACTCACTTTTAAAAGAAACAACAACTTATTTGGGAGAGAGGGAGAATCCTTTGAAGTAAGATGTAGCTGTATGAACTGATCAAAGTTTAACACACTTACATATCATCCCCATGAAGAAGTCTGTCGTCTTTATCCGATACTTGTCTCAACGCCTCTTTCTCACGTCTCTTTTTTTCTTTTTTTTCTTTTTTTGAGAGTGTTCGTTTGAAATTCTGAATTACCCCCTCTTTTTCTTGTTTTTCAGGGCCATTACTCTGAGCCTTCTGAAAGAAATGAGTTTAAAACAACTTCCATCATTTTCAGTTCAATGAAGAGTTAGGATTGGTTTTAACTTTCCAGATAAATCTGGTTAAGACACAGTACTACTAAAACAAAAACAACATTCCAGGCAACAATAGTGTATTACACAGGGATGGGACTAATACTCTCCTGGAGTAACACAGAAGGCAAGAATAATCTTGTATTCCAAAGCAGGCATGAACTTAATGAGCAACTTTGTAGTCAAAAAAGTGAAGAAACTGACAATTTTACTGGAATGATGCCTTGTCATCTACCTGGCCTCAAAGATTAACTGAAGGCTGTGAAACAAATTTCTGACCCCCAGCAAAAATACTTTGCAAAACAACACTGCACTTAATCTGCTTTCAAGATAACCGTGTTGGGGTATCTGATTCGAATAAACTGCAGAGGGAAAACATTATAGAGGATATTTCCTCTATGGTGTATTTTTCAGAATTGTCCTTTCTTTGTGCTCTCTTTTCCAATTCCTGTTCCTTGCATACACAAGGTACCTGTAATCCTAGGTTCATCTGCCTTCTGTAGGGAAAGTAATAAAAGATGAGAAAAAGAAGATGCAGGTATTTTTGCTTTTATCAGGAAGTGAAGAATACCAAGAAGGAAGACTGAAGATCGCTTAGTTCAATGAATAGGAACAGCAAGGCTGATAGATGTAGTGCAAGACGTCATTATTTTTTTCCCTTCCCACCTCTAAAAACGGATGTGCCCTGTAGTCTAAAGCACAGTGTAAGAATAGCTCGGGTATCTATAGCCAAAGCACCTTTAAAATTAACAAGTCTAATTCAAAGAGGAAAAGAAATACAAAGCTCTTGTCTGAAGACAGCCCACACTGAACAGCATGTTTTCCATAGCTATAAGCATCAGATAGATAGATATATTATATAATTATATGACTCTGGGACCCTAAGTCTGATCTAATTTAATGTTTAAATGACTAATACAAAAAAGTGCTTTTGTACAGCTGATGTTCACATGTCAGCATTTGCAATGAAAAAATTTGCATCTGAAAGGAAAAATAAAAGCCAACCACCCCC
>VZTM01036700.1:0-10604 GCA_013400555.1 Jacana jacana
TGTATCCAAAATTTTAAAATAACCTCTGATTTTACCATTAGATACACTGCAGAGCTCTCACAGGTGTCACACATTCTTCAGCAGAACTAAATCACCATGTTTACAGTGCTGCTGACAAATGTTTCCACCTTAAAATGTATTGAGAGCCACCAGTTTCAAAAGGCTTCAGAGGAAACAATAACCAATAAAAATGAACAAAGATTACATAAGCAAAATATGTTGTATAGTTATTTGTTTTCAGATCAGCTGGCAGTAAAATTCCTGACCCTCTCTGTTGCAGTTATCCTATGAAAGGTTAGAGGAGAGAAATGCCATTTTGGTATTGTACAGTGACCTCATTTTCTTTTAACCATAGTCGCTTAGCTGCTGAATACATATGAACATGCAGAATGATCCAAAAAATAAGACTGGGAGTTGAAGAGAAAACAAAGACCTTCAGGGAGTAAATTGATTCTTACATGTGCCCTAGAATTTTTTTTAAAAAACAACCCTGAGGGACCAAGTAGTACTTAATAATCAAGCAATGGTTACAATTACTCAGGCCCTAAATATGATTAAAAAGTAGATATTCACAGTAAGTTATCAAAGCTCAAATGCTCAAGGCTCAGAGACTTTTCAAATGTGTTGTTCTAGACTATACTCTTCTTTCCCAAATGAGAGGCTGAAGATACTGACAGACACCTAGCAGAATTAAAAATCCCCTCCAACTCAAACAAATGAAGCGCTGCTCACCAGATAACATCAGCAGTATGATAAAGGGACTTCCTAACTCCAGGATTTCTGATGAGTTCTGAAGAAGATATTGGTTCTCTTAGCCAACTCTCTCAATGTCTCAACAGCTCCTAAACCCATTCTAGCTCTGCTGCCAGCCCTCCATAATTTGCAGTCATGGATTGCCAAAACCTGCTTTAGACTGTCCTCTGGCAGAACTCCCACTGACCAGCAGACATGCTGACGCAGTGCTGAAGGAAGTACCACATGTGGAACACCAATACATACTGGTTCAGAAAGGGGGAGAGAAAGTTTGAGTTTAAAGAACACTCACTTATGCATATTTCTAAAAATACTATTTTTTTAGTTATGGATTTATTTCCTTTACATAAAGCACTAATACTCATGTTTAAATCTACATAAATGCTGCAGCTATCATGCTACGGCTTGTAAAAGCTTTGGTAACAAATTTCTGTATGGCTCATTATCTCCGCTCACTGGTTCAAATGCCTACTTTTAGCAAATTCTGCATAAAAACCGAAATGGCTCTGTCTTCTTGTTTTTACCAATGTGGTATATAATTTGTTCCTAATTTCCATTAAGAACTGTACCAAATATAAATGCAATAAAGCATTGTGCGTTGTGTGTTCACTTATTTAAACAGAGTTTGAACACTAAGATATAGTGTTCAATTCCATCATGCTTTAGTATGCCGTTATTAGGCTACCTCATGAAAATGAATGCATTCATTGCTTAGAGTAAGTCCTGCTTCATCTGAATAAGACTGCAGAATCAGCCTCCTCATATCGTCTTTCCTCATGGGCTTCTGTGCTAGAGCTTCTATAAACAACCGCAGTCTCAGAAGACAAGCCTTGGCACGAAATCTATAATTCTACTAATTTCACAAGTGTTTGAGTTACATAACCTCCCTCAGTTCCACCATTATTAGAGAAATATCATATTTCTCTGTATTCACTGCTGTATTTTACCGTAACGACTCAGAAGAATAAAGATAACAATAGCCTCACTGCATTGTCTGCAACTAATGCCATAGAACTTGGTAGCATACTGGACTTCATGCAAGGTCTTCAATGTTATGGAGAATAAAAATCTGAAATCAGGGAGAGTTTTCTTAGTTATACCTTCATAAAAAGATAAATAATGAAGGCTTTCAAAATCGCATATATAGAAGATATATTTCTGCCCATGCACCCTCCATTTTAGTTTTGAAACAGAATGTCATTACTTACCAAGTTCATCCTTTGGTATTAACCTAACAAGTACCTTCCACTGTGAACACCCTTATATTCCATCACGTTTCCCTCTCTCTCATCCTGGTACAGATAATATATACTGGCATCATTTTTTTAAGGACCAGTGAATATAGAGAGAATTTATTTTCAAAGGGGAACAGGTACTAATTCCCTACAGCCTGGATGAACCTGCTATCTTTTCAAACCATCCAGTCAATGGATACATATACATAGGTCTTAAAGTTCAGATCAGGAGTATGCTTTTGAAGTTAATTTTCTGTTCATTCCCACTTATATTACTTTGTTTCATACAACACAGATCAGAGAGTACAGCTAGATAGCCCCCAAATGGAACAAAGCTGAAAGATGCGCTCTACAGAGCATCTAATGTGCTCCAACTATCCAAGGACTTTGCATAACCAAATTGGAGTTAGTTCAAAGCAGATTCCCTCCTTTTCGCCAACTCACATTTGATGTGGACATCAGGTTCTCGGCACCAACCATAGATTGGCTCTTACTGCACAACACTATTTGCTGATGGAGACACAGACAATATTCGCTCAGGGTGTTGGGAAGGATGACGCCAAATTTGCATGGCAGGATGTATTTCCTTCTTTCATCTCAGCATTCTTCTTAATAAAGTTTCCTTTGGTTAAATTATATTTAAAATAGATCTTTTTGTTTGCATATCTGACAGACTAATAAAATGCACTTATTTAGTCTGAATATGAACTCACAATTTAAATGAGTTTTGCTCTTTTTAAAGCGTCATGAAAGGGCTGAAGAGGGTGGATAAACCAGCTCTAATAGAAGAATGAACTCTTTTTTGAAAATATCCCCAATTTTTCTGTCTAATAAAACTAAACATATATGCATGTACAGAATAGAATAGAATAGAATAGAATAGAATAGAATAGAATAGAATAGAATAGAATAGAATAGAATAGAATAGAATAGAATAGAATAGAATAGAATATTTTCAGTTGGAAGAAACCAATGGTATTAAGGGCATTGTTCAAATGCCTTTGAACACTGACAGGCTTGGGGCATTGACCACCTCTCTAGGATGCCTGTTCCAATTATATCTTCCCAGAATCTTAGTCTGTAGACAACCTAAATACAAGTTTTTATAATCTAGAGATTTGGTGCTGTAAGTTAAGAAAATTGTCCTGTAAGAAACCGAAACCAGCAGGGGTTTTTAGTGAAACCAAGCTAAACTCAAAAAATATGGGATTTTTTTACAACATAAAATATAAAAATATTATTAACAAGTGTTACTTGTAATTCTTTCTTTTATAACTTATTGTTCTCATGCTTTCATCTGTAACATCTTAGAATTAGCTACTCTGGAATCTCATATCATATTACAATCTCATATTACAAGGAACAAAAAAGACTGGCTAGAATCAGTAAGAGAAAATAGCCAGTGTATAATACAATATTACATTAAGAAAAATATTTATAGTAGATACAGATTCAGATGTAGCAATTTGGGATATAAACTGAAATTCATAACTGAACAAACAATATGAAATATAATAACATAATTATATGGCTATTGGACAGCTTAGTGGATTCCTAATGGGAGGATGCAAGTCTCTTTTTAACCTGAAAGCTATTTGGTGGCTTATATGAAATACATCTGTGTTGTTATTTTGGTTTATATCAAAGATGTACATCATCACATCCAGCATTATCTGTCCCATTATTTGCAGTTCAAGGAGAGGCTTAATGGCTGCAGAGGTATGGAAGAAGAAGTGAGATACTATTTCCTCTTTAGAAATGCTCTCTTCATTTTAAATTGGCAGAAATGGAGAGAGAAACACTATTGTCACATGTTGTGCGTCCTCTGCTATACAATCTGCCTTCTTTGGGCACTCAGACCACTGGTATGTGATGACCACAAAACATGAGGTGGGCTAGCTGGAGCAATATCCGGGACTTGGATAGACTGGATAGATGGGCCAATGTTAATGGCATGGCCTTCAATGAGGCCAAGTACCAGGTCCTGCACTTGGGCCACATCAACCCCATGCAGCGCTACAGGCTTGGGGAAGTGTGGCTGGAGAGCTGCCTGGCAGAAAAGGACCTGGGGGTGCTGGTCGACAGGCGGCTGAACATGAGCCAGCAGTGTGCCCAGGTGGACATGAAGGCCAATGGCATCCTGGCTTGCATAAAGAATAGTGTGACCAGCACAAGTAGGGAGGCGATTGTCCCCCTGTACTCAGCACCTTGTGTATTGTGTCCAGTTCTGGGCACCTCAGCACAAGAGAGATATCGAGGTGCTGGAGCGAGTGCAGAGGAGGGCAACAAAACTGGTGAAAAGCCTGGAGAATAATCTTATGAGGATCAATTGAGGGAGTTGGGATTGTTTATTTTGAGGAAGAGGAGGCTGAGGGGAGACCTCATCACTCTACAACTGCTTGAAAGGGCATTGTAGAGAGGTTGGTGCTGGTCTCTTCTCAAGGGCAATTAGCGAGAGAACAAGAGGGAATGGCTGCAAGCTGCAGCAGGGTAGGGTTAGCCTGGACATTAGGAAAAAGTTTTTCACAGAAAGAGTAGTCAGTCAGTGGAATCAGCTGCCCAGGGAGGTGGTGGAGGCACCATCCCTGACTGTGTTTAAGAGTAGACTGGATGTGGTGTTGAGGGATATGGTGTAGGGGAGAACTTGTAGAGTAGGGCTGATGGTTGGACTTGATAATCCCAAGGGTCTCTTCCAACCTATATGATTCTATGATTCTAATAGTGTGCTATCACCGTCACCAGTACAGTGGGAGTGCCCTTTTGTCCCCATCAGCCTGTGTTTGCCTCCATTCAGGAATTATGTCAATGTTTCACAGTACAAACACCTCTGGCTATGCATACTTCCAGGGGAGAAAGATTGAGGGCTACAGCATCTCCCTTCCAGTCTCCCAAATCCTTGGCAGAGATGACAGCACCACTAAAATACTAAGTATACTGCAGTCCTACAGCTTTTCTCCATCTCCTTTACTGTACTTGCCAGATTGCTTCAGTTCCTATATCTGGCAAGCAAGGATGAAGAGGTAAGAAAAGTAGTAGTGCTGTGTGGGAAACACAAATAATAGCAGCAAAACAGAAGAAAGGATTTAAACCTTACCTCCACCTGAAGCCCCATTCCATGGGCTCACCCACAGCGTGTGATCATTTCTATTTTTACATGCTATATTTTATAACATGAGTCAGTTACCAATCTATTTCTGATCTGAACAGGAAGGACAGAGGAACAACTTTAATCACAGCTGAACCAAAATTAGAACAGAAAATGGATCAGTTCAGTTCCTGTATTTTTACTAACCAACATTAGATGTACCTATATGAGCCGATCAGAATTAAAAAAAGAGTACCCATAAACTCCTTCTATAGATACTGAGGGTCAGAAGCTGGTTTAAAGTGCAATTCAAAACACAGAATCGAGGTGCCAGAGCGAGTGCAGAGGAGGGCAACGAAGCTGCTGAAGGGCCTGGAGAATAAATCTTATGAGGAGTGATTGAGGGAGCTGGGACTGTTTAGTTTGAGGAAGAGGAGGCTGAGGGGAGACCTCATCACACCTTACAACTACTTGAAAGCACGCTGGAGAGATGTTGGTGCTGGTCTCTTCTCATGGGTAATTAGCAATAGAACAAGAGGGAATGGCTGCAAGCTGCAGCAGGCTAGATATAGGCTGGACATTAGGAAAGAATTTTTCACAGAAAGAGTGGTCAGTCACTGGAATGGGCTGCCCAGGGAGGTGGTAGAGTTGCCATCCCTGAATGTGTTTAAGAGTTGTTTAGATGTGGTGTTGAGGGATTATTGTAGGGGAGAACTTTGTAGAGTAGGGCTGATGGTTGGACTCAATGATCCCAAGGGTCTTTTCCAACCTGAATGGGGCCTGTTCTTTCCAAAGTTTTACTTAGACAACTGACTAAAGTAATTCAGCCAGCTAAATTAAGAGTTCATCTAAGCAGTGATGGCAGTAACATGCTTAAGCCATGCCTGTAAGATTAATCTCTTTATCACCTTGGCTTCATCATGGCGCTTGTGTGGCCCCAAGCACACAGTGGCCGTGACAGAGACTGGACCTTTCAAACAGTGGCGCAGAACAGGGCAGTAAGCTGACTGTGAGTCAGCAGCACACTTGGGCCACCATGATAGCAAACCCCTCACTCGCCTGCACTGGCACACACACAGCTGGCATACTGGGGGAAGCTATTACTACCCTTTGCTCAGCACTTCTGAGGCCACATCCTGAACAACCTTTACTGGAATACTGTCTCCAGTTTTGGCACGCACTGAGAGAGAGAGAAACAAACTGGCGGGACTCCAGAGGCAGCAACCCCCAGTGGCTAGGGGATTGCACATTACAGAAGTTGTTTAGCAAGTGAAAATAAGTAACTAATAAATAAATAAATAAGCAAGCTGCAAGGAGTCAGGACAGTTTTCTACCACCTAGAGGGCATTTAGGGAGAAGACAAAAGCAGACTCTCTCCAGAGGTGTGAAGGCAAAGAACAAAAGGCAGCTCTGACCGTGCACAATAGAAAAATCATATCCATGAGTGTCTAAGGAGTGCAGCAAGGCCCTGGGGAGGCTGCACTAACTCCATCTGCGGAGATATTCCAAACCAACCAGGACATGGCCCTGGACCTTTGAGATTAACCATGCCTTGCACAGGACTGTGAACTGCATGACCTCCACACATCCCTTCTGACCTTAAAATACTGTTCTAAAACTGCAACTCACACATCACACACACAAATGTATGTTAAAAGCATGGCATGAGCTGGTTAAAAATTAAGATAAAATAGTTTCAAATAGAAGGTTGTGCCAATATGTGGTATCAGCAGCCTTTTTCTCTATGGCAGAACAGCAATACTCTAGCTACATAAATGAAGATGAACAAAGAATAAATCCTTAGTAATAAGGCTATAATGTTATTGAGGACATCTTATTATTAGAAGATCAACAAAATAAGCTGGATGGCACTGGAAATGCAATTAAACACCAAGACGTCAGATATGAACTCATTAAAATATTAAATGCATAAGCTTTGTTAAAACTGCAGGGACTGCTGTCTGTACAATTACTGAAGCCCTGCTGCTGGTTTTTCAAACTCATCTGTCTCATAATGCCTTTGGAAAACTGACAAAGAATTACAGCAATCAGTATCTTACAGGGACTTTAATAAAAATATGGAGGCATCCCGATGTAAAAAGATACAGATTGTGGTGGTTGATATATAAATAGCTCTTCTTTGAATATCCCAAGAGACAACAGTATTTTTCAGCACGAAGGCTGCCCTTAAAGCTAGTTGCATGTGAGGAAAACACATCTAAAAAGGGGGAGGGAAAATTCTGTGCGCTTTTCCAAGCTGTTTTGACTACTAAAAACTCAGTTTCAAGATAAATTCAATATGCTTAAATATATATGGCATGTTTACATTTGGCATTTACAGCTGCAGTTAGGTAATTTTGTAGATGTATGTATAGATAAGCATAGGGTCAAGCATGGATACAGCAAACTGCTTAATTCAAAGATGGAGATTGCTTGTTTAGTTGCCTAGCAATAAGATCTGACTCCTGTAAGCTAACAAATACTGATTAGAGAATGAAATAGAATTATTTAATGCATCTAATGTATCATACAAAGAGGAACATAAGGCTACTGAAGAAAGGGAAATACTAGATCAGAAAAAATCAGTTCTATCTAGTGAAATCTGTTCAGGAAATATGCAATATGAAGAAATAACAAAAACTCTCAGTCTCTTCACTCTGTCACTATTTTTCATCGTTCTTCTTTTAGCAGAAATTTTAATTCCATCTTAGATAATTGATTTGGCTTTTGAATTGTTGTGTTTAACTGTGTCCAGCCCCCTCAATAGTGTTCAGAAGCTGGGAGAGGGAGATCTTTTTAAAAACTGAAATAGATGAACATGATGACATCTCTCTTCTTGGAAAACACAGTATGATAAAAATTGAAAGCTTGATGACTTTTACTGTACTGATGGAGAGACAATAGTCCACACTTGTGTTTTATTTGTTATGAAGGGATTTAAAATTCCACTGATGCCTTTTTAACACATTTATAAGGTCTCTTCTCTCAGTTCTTTCAGTATACAAATGTTTTTCTCTCAATACTTCAGAGGTAGAACAGGAAGGTGACAAGCCAAGGATAGGTAGCATGTTACAAATTCAGCGTAGATTGGAAGTACTCACTTCTTAGAGCAGTACTGACATTGATCTTTTTCCCTTACATTCTAAATGTACATGGATTAGACTAAAACTGGGAAAACAGAGGCCACTGGATACATTCCGGCATTGTAATCAGTGTGGACTTATAATGCCCCATTCATGCATTATTAAAACTTGAAAGAAGACATGTGACTCCTCTTTCTGCTATTTCCAACATTTCTTTAAAACATTCTTCTTTAACAAAGTACTTCCCAAGATCTGTTCCTGTTGTAACTGTCACTTAACAGTATTCCATCCGCTTGGGACAGAAACAGTCATGACATTGCTCTCGTGTCCTGTTACACCAGCATAAATCTAGAGTAACTCCACAGACTTCCTGTGTGACGCACTTACTCAGGGTTTCTCTACAGAAGGAAGTGAGCATAAAGGAAAACTATCCTCAATGCAGAGCACAGAACTCAGAACTAACTCCCAGTATAAACATTCTTACTACAAAGAAAGGAAAAGCAGCTTTTCCCGCTCTGAGTATGGGTTAAACTACTTTGAACAAAGACAGTGCTAGTAAAATCCAAAGGTGTAATCACATTTCACAATGCAGTGCTTTACAAAAAGCAAGATTTGGTATCAGAAGCACCCTGTCTTCCCTCTAGTCATATATATCCTGCTTTTCAAACGTTCCCTAATTTAATTTAGGGCTAGTTTTAGATACTATACACAGCTTCACATTTTGTCATGAAAATATCCTTTCACTGCCCATATGTGCATTTGTACAGGACAACCCATAACTTTGTACTTAAGCAGCACTGATTTTTCCATGAAGACAGTGTCTTTATTTGTTAATCTTTATTACTCAGCTGCAGAGACTGCTACACAGACTAATTAACTACATCTTGATTTCCTCTTGTACCATGGCTTCTTTGTCCTTGCTACAGCAGTGTGAAACAACTTTAAATGGGATATAAATTATATTTACTACACAAAAGGTCTTAATAAAAGAGGAAATTACATTACTGCTTTTACTGTGTTGTTCAGACTATATAGTGATAGAAACTACACAAATATCTAGAAAAACAAAAGCAGATAAAAATGAAGGACAGGCAAGTGAAGACTTTGACGTACGAATCATGGTAAATAATTCAACCAGTGTTAATTTACTGAGAAGCAAATCGATCACCTGTTTCATTACAGTACTTTCTGTATAATAGTAATTTATAGATTTCTAATAATTTAATCTCAAATGCTCCTACCACCAATATCCTAAAAAAGTTGAGACAATGGTACTTGTTTACACACATCACTTCGAAGACACTTGCTGTTCACAGGGATCTGTCAATAAAGAATAAATCGTCTGGGACGAAAAGCATTGTTCCTAGGTCCATTGTTCCTATGTTCCTACACATCATGACATTTTGAGGCAGTACAAATATGTGCCATCAACTCTGTCTGCCCATCTCTCTCACAGATCCCCAGAACAATCTGGCACTAAGGAAATACATGTGGTCAATGTAAAAAATCATAATCTCATTGGAGAAAAAATGTAGAAGGAGCAGGGACACAGCATTGGCTCTGATCTCTTGTTGATTCTCACAAGTTTCATACACATTCTGTGACATAAACAGTCACTTCAGAGAGTTTCTGAAAGAAAACAAATTGGATAGAAACTTCCAAGACAGAAGTAATTAGCTTCCTCAGATGGAGCAATGTGGTAATCATTGCATCTATTCTGATATCATAAATACAGAATCCAACTTTTACTTTTTTCCTATGTCATAAGAAACAATAGCTTGAGCTATTAATTTCAGTCACATGACCCTGTAATTTCTGTAATTTTAAGATCTGCTCTTTACTCTCTTTTTTTTTATTTTGATTCCTTTTGACAAGTCACAAGAAATGTAACCTATTAAGTTTGCAGTCCTAATTCACTGTGAAAATAGTATGCTGTCTACCCCACTTTTATATTTCCATGTCACTATGTCTTAAAAATTATTCAAATATCTGCTGCCAATTGCATAGTAAAGATCATATCTAATTTGTAAGATAAGTTGAGAGGAAATGGTATTTTTGAACATATTAACTTACAATATGCACCACTTGGAAACAAAGCTATATTGCCAATGTACCAGACAATGTATTGCATATTGTGATGGTAGCAGGTTATTTGCATTTGACATTTTCCAACTGCACACTGCACAAGAAACAAAAATACTTCATGTTCCCAACCAAGATCCATCAATCCTGTTTACTTCGGATTACTCCAGTATGGAGAACGTCAAAAGGACATGCTCTGGTGAGTATTTATACCCCCCCTGTATGAAGCATGACCACTCTTTTCTATCTTTTTATCTATTTTATACACCATCAAATAGCCAAGAAACTGTCTTAGCAACTAAATTTGATATTAAAGTATATGTTACACATACTTAGCCCAAAACAGTTTTTAGTCTGGCCTACCAG
>VZTM01036701.1:2242-13278 GCA_013400555.1 Jacana jacana
TCTTGTGTCCATTCTAATGAAGACATTAAACAGCTCATGATCTGTGTTACTTTTCTATCATACAAATCTTACTCAACTGACTGCAGCATTCAGCACATGTTGTGTTTTCACAAAGTCAGACTGAACCTATTACTGAAATTAATTTAGGCTAAATAAATAAAATTGCCAAAATGGCCAGTACTTAGATTGGTGTCCAGAAGTAATTTATACAACTGAAGTAGCACACAGACTTCTCTAATGGATGAGAAATGCACAAAGCCCAATTCTGAAGAGGCTGGTTACAAATAAGATGGAACAGAATGCCACCGTATTTCAAGAAGAGGTCTGACCCATATTTGCCTACAAAATAGATCTGGATTTGATGTATTTGCTGAACATGGAATAGTTGTTGCATTTGTTAACACTGTCACTGCATTATCGATACCTAAAATTATACTTTTCCAGAGTTTAATGAGCAAGCTTCTCAGCATAGGAGAAAGCAAGCAGCCAGGACCTGCCCTTAGCTTGAAGAAAATCCTACATATGAGTTGCACTCAAACAAATCTAACAAGAAGACTCAACAGAAAACCCAAAATTCAGATTTGGAAAACTCCCTACAATGCCTTAGAGGGAGAGGAACCAAACAAGCCAGCACACAATAATGCTGGAAATTTATTTTAAAATGGCCCATAAGTACTCTTTAAGAAATTGATCATATAATGTATTTTCTATAAACTTTGTGACTTGGTTAGTAAAAAATAAACTGCTCAATAACACTGGTTATAACTATCATTCATCCAAGGCTTCCTTGCTTGTGTTTCCTTCTCTTTGACTGATATGTCTGGACAGCAAGTAACTTAATTAGGCATGGCAGCAGCCTTGATTCTTTTTCTGGGCTACATGTTCAAAAATCTCACACAGCTAGACAGCAAATGTATAGTCCTGAATCCATGCAGCATGTGCAGTCACAAATCCAAGTTTGACATATTCCAGAAGTATGGGATTTACTGGCATGACTTAACTACTGTGACAATATTGCTATCCAGACAGAAAAACAGCAGCTCATAGAATGGAGAATTTTATAGATGCAGGCATTTTGACACAGTTTTTAATTCATTGAAGAATACTAATCAGCCAAGCTGCTAGATCAAATTAATCCATTAGATGACACGGGGTCAAGACAGCCACTACTCACTTATGCTTATTGTTGCTAGAAATTTCACTCAGTATTTACACAATCTTGCAAACCACACACATATGTATGAACATGAGCTGTCAGCCTTAAAGAACAGCAATTCAGTTTTGCATGGTTCAGTCCCCAGTAAAGAGCCAAGAAAGCAACCATTGTACCTATACGTTACAGGTATGCAGCAGGTCCCGAGTGAAGCTTGTAGTTCACCTTATTGAATGGGAAATATGGGTTTCAATTTTAAAAAATGAAATTTAGCAAAAACATATCTTAGAGAGAAGATCTAAAAACTTCAGAGAAAGGATCTTTCTGGATCTGGATATTTCTGCCATATTAAGTACTGCTATTACTGTTTAGGAAATCAAAGAGCAGAAAGCAAGCAACTAATTTTTACTTTTTGTGGTGTACAGTAATGACACTTATTGAAACTCAGTAAAAAATAAGTTTGCCTTTGATATCTACCACAAAATTTTGCTACCACAATCAGCTGCTGCTGCTGTTTAAAGACAAACAAACATCTGCTTACACATTAATACGATTTAAGTTTTACCTTGTCACCATTTCTTTCTCTTTATTAGAGGCATGACCTCCACTGCTGAGAGGCCTACTTGCTGCAGATAAGAAATACAGGCGATGATTTTTAAAATACTGATCAATCAAAGGAAGCACAACCTGAAATTACATCAGAAAGAAGTGGTTAATTCAGGGCTTTCTTTGCTATTTCCTGTATTACACTCTTCATAAGTTACAATAAGACAGGTTTCAAAAGTATTTTCTCTGTTATATAACCTCTATGTATTTTTTCTTTAAAGTCTATTGCTCTCTGAATATATTCAGTATTCAAGGCACTTCAAGTATCAGGAAAGGCAGCAGAAAAAAAATAATTACATTATCTCTGTGACTTGATCTGTGGGGTTTCTTAAGTAGGAGTGCAAAATAAAAAGTATAATTTCACATTATCTCACAATTTTAGATTTTTTCAAGTACCACAAACCCAGACACAGCTATTGCTGTTCATGCCATTTAATGCAGGTTTAAGAAAAGTTCACCTACAACCACCAGAGCACTAAGAGCATTTAATTCTAGATGCTACAGTACAAAACTCCCAAAACACCCTCATTCATTAAGGGCATGTCCACAGTTCTCCTGTCTACTTCATGTGGGGACCATTACTTGGGATCCTCTGCAGGTGTTAGGCAGGAGATCCAAAATGAACAGCCAATAAGAAAATGTGAAATTGCTTCCTTTTTGGAGCATGATTCAAAAGAAGGCGGAGTGCTAGCTTCTGAGGCAATGGACTTGGCGAACAGTACCTCATGGAAGTACGTTAAGGTATCAAGATTACAATTTACTGAAAGGATATCAGTGTTTGAAAATGCTGCAAACAGCTGCCTCTGCTCATACACTAAATTTTAAAAGCACTTTAAATATCCAAACACCATACAAGCTTTTTACTTGCAAAAGGCACAAAGAAATAAGCATATTTTCTTAATTTAAATTGTGTAAAACCTTCTTGACACGAAAAGGAGAACTGGGCTGGCAGGAATCTCATGACTTTCAGGCAAGGAGAATTGCAAAATGCCTCCAAGGTTCATATGGGAGGAATAATCCTGGGAACAGAGAGCTGACCAGCTGGAAAGTAACTTTGCAGAGAAGGACCACGGAGCCTCAGTGGACAGCGAACCAGCCATGAGCCAACAAGGCACCTTGACTGCAAAGGTGGGAAGCATGCTTTGCATTAGACAGAAGACTGCACGTTCAGAGAGGTAATTCTTCCTCTCCATTCCGCAGTGGTGAGGCCACATCTAAAGTTCTGTGTCTGGTTCTAGGCTCCCCAGTACAAGAGAAACATGGACATACTTGAGAGACTGTCCAGTTAAGGGTCTATAAAGATAATTAAGGAAATTGAGGATCTTTCAAATGAAGAAGAATTAAGAGAGCTGGGACTCTTAATCCTGGAAAAGAAAAGGCTCAGGGAGGTTCTCATCAATGTGTATAAATTTCTGAAGCGGGTGTACAGAAGATGGAGCCAGGCTCTTTTCAGTTGTGCTCTGTGACAAGACCAGAGGCACAAAAGAAAACACAGTAGGTTTCCTTGATCATTAGGAAACAGTTTTTTACAATGAGAGTGACTGAGCACTGGCACAGACTTCTCTGAGGGACTGTGGAGTCTCCACCCTTGAAGGTATTCAGAAGCCTGCTGGACATGGTCCTGGGCCACAGTTTTGAGCAATTTCACTGTTTGAGCAGGAATAGATGGACCTCCAGAGGGCCCTTCTAACCTTAGCCATTCTGTGACTCTGTAGTGAAAACATCAGCATGGTTTTAAAACAAGGAAAGTAATAAGGAAGGTGACACAGCCAGACACATAGCTTTGTTAATTCCAATAACTATTTCTCACATTTATTTTAAGAGAAAAATCTTCAGAATTAGACTAAGCAAGTAAACAGAAAACAAGTAGCTGCATATTATGAAGCAAAAAAATAATGACAATAATAATATAGTCCTGTAAATTTTTCACATCTGTACTTCATCCTAAAGTATTTTCAAGCTATTTTTATTACATTTTTAATTAATAAAAGAATGACCACACTGAAAAGTGCAACTAACAATAATCATGTTCACTGACAAATGCCTTCTTGCTTCAACTACTCAGTTTGTTGACAAAGAATAAGCAAAAATATACTGTACTTTGGCAAAAAACTTGATTTCTTGTTCATATGGGAAATGCTCTCCTTTGCCTCTGCTGCCACCATCTGCAGAGAGAAGAAAATTAAGCTTCCTGTCATGTATCCTTAGTTACAGTCTACTTGGCATTTTTCTTAGAAAGCATACACTATAAACAAATAATAACGGTAATCTTAAGATGTAGATTTAAGATATCACAAGCAGTGTACACACTAGTTGAAGTGGCACTTTATGACTCCTTTGTATGAAGAAAAGTTACAGCAAATAAAATGTGTGAAGAGAAACTGTCCAAATATTCATAAAAGTTTAGATATCTCATAGTCCCAAGAGATATGGATATTTTTGTAAGATGAAAATCTGGCCCTGTGTTTGTATTTTTGTAGTTATTTGAAAGCCTGAACTCAGACATCAATGAAACACCTTTCTCCAGTTGTTCCCAGGAAAAAAGAAAATTACCAAATTTCTGCTACTAATTTGTGGACTTTGCCTAAAGAATATAATTAATGGTTAGAATTCCCAAATGAAATTTATATTGTTTCAATTCCCTGATAACATAAAAATCAAATGCACTTTACAGACACAATCAGGTACAGCTCCTAGATTATTTATCCTTTATGTATTATCTTCTTTTTCCTAAGCAATACTAATACAAACGATGTTCATTCTATCAAGAGTTTCTAGTATTTTGGTATCCATCCATTATAATTCTTGTAGTTAGGCCAAATCTATATAATTAAGTAGAATGAAGCCATAATAATTGGTATTAGCAGGACAAGTAAGCTAATAAGTTATCAAGAACAGACTTTTGCTAATATACATAACCATATCATAGAATAATTCATAAATTAGATAGTTTCCAATTTAAAACTAGATAAGCTTTTGGATGAGCATTTATTTATTCAATCTATCTATTGTTTCTGCCACTAATACTGTCAATTAGGTCATCTACATCTACATACAAGGTACAGTATATGTTATGTGACATGGCAACTCCCATGGTCACACAGAAGCTGCACCTGGCCAGAGTTTTTGGCTTTTACTGCTCATGTAAGAAGCTGACTTGGGTCACCAAACTGTATCTTTTTTTAATTATTTTTAACAAAAGCAGATCCAGCTCAATCCTTTCCTTTACAGCACTGTTGGGAGAAACGTGCTGGTACTTGTGAAATAACATTTCCATTGTGGGAGTTTGTTAAAGTCTCCACTCAACTTCCTCCTCCAGAGAAAAATTCAGAATGGTACAAAATGACTGGTTTAATTCACTCTGTAAAAAAGGGATTACATGTGAATAATAAATATTAATATGCACATGTGCAAAGTTATGAATTTATGGATAAATACAAGGGGGCAGCTGGTTTTCTTTTTTAAAGAATTAAAGCCATTAAAAATTATGGCTGAACACTTTTGATCTGATAAATGAATATAGGAAACTGGAATGAATGTGAACTACACAACTTTCCAAAATTCATCATTTTCATCAACTATAGGAAACCAGAGGAAAAACTACTATCCAAGAATGTGTCATTTTTCTTGAAGTCTTCTATTTGTTTTAATAATATCAAACATCTTAGTTAATAATTCTTAAGAAAATGCACAAGGAATACTGTACCAAACTCCAGAATGTACTGATGGGCTTCATCCACATATCTTATAAGCTGCTGAAGGAAACTGTAGGCAAACCGTTTCTCAATGGAAGGTGTGTCTAATTCCAGGTCCTTAAATCCTCTGTAAAAAGAAGCAAGTCAATTAGACGAATGTTAACAATATGAGCTTCAATAAGACCGAGTGCCAGGTCCTGCACTTGGGCCACAACAACCCTAAGCATCGCTACAGGCTTGGGGAAGTGTGGCTGGAGAGCTGCCTGGCAGAAAAGGACCTGGGGGGGTCCTGGTTGACAAGTGGCTAAATATGAGCCAGCAGTGTGCCCAGGTGGCCAAGGCGGCCAATGGCATCTTGGCTTTTACAAGAAATAGTGTGACCAGCAGAAGTAGGGAAATCAAAATCAAATTTTTGTAGTAGGGAAGTAGGGAAATTTCAAAAAATCAAAAGCCACTTTTAACTTATGTTCAAGTTAGCCAGAAGTAAAAAGGACTAGTTAAAAAGGAATGCGTAACTTAGAATACAGCTGCAGAGTCTTTTGTCATTTTGACAGAGGATGAGAAAAGAAACCTTTGCTGATTGACATCCTTCTTTGTACATCCTACTCCACTGAAGGGAAGTAAATTGAATTGTGCCAGTTACACTGAAAACTTTTACCTAGGATTATTAGATTAGCTGTAGGACTCTATAAACAAGCTGAATTTCATGTGTGATATAAAAGAAAGGAAGCAGGCAGGTTTTAAGCAGATAGGCTAGGCTAATTAATTCACAACGATTACTTAAACCTATCTCTGTGACTGTTTCATTCACTTAACTAATGTCAAAGTCATAGAATCTCAGATATGCTTTCAGCCTTTACTAGGGACTCACGATTCCTAAGCCAGACCGATGAAGCAGACAAGCCTCCAATTTAAATCAAATTTTATTTGCCTACTAAATGCAGTGTGAATATGTCATATAAAAACTAAAAGGAATTATGCTTGTTATTCTGCAGAGAATAGTATGTATACATACTGAATTAGGAATGTTGTGTTTACTGCATTTATTCACTACTATTATGTTTACACTCTGGATTTAAAAAAAATATTAAAAATTACTTTTCACTTTTAAAATATTTTAATAACACTTCAAACTAACTCAGTTGAAAGAAATGACTAGTAGCTTATAGACATAAAACTGTCTGTTTTATCAAAGCAATTGCCTAGAAATTCCTATAAAGACGTGCATGCACCTGATCTAAAAGACTCAATGATTCCATCACTCGTAGAAAATTAACAAGTTTACTAACAGTTGTATGTATGGAGAAACATTAGAAAGAAAGAGCATGCTGCAGGGTTGAGAGGAGAGGTAGAAGACATACAGAGATCCTTGCCCATGTCTCCCCAAACCCCTGCTACTAACCCCATAATCCATTTCTTCTTAATGAAGCATATCCTTAGGCCCTAAAAAATTACTATAGACTTTTAACACAGGAAAAAAAATAAAAATTAAAAAAAAAGGGAGGAGAGGGGTGGCGGGCAGGGCAGAGCTAGTGAGAAGTATTAGGAAGCCTTCTGTGACACTAATATTCAACAGAAATACCTGGAAACAGCATATCCATTAATCTGCAGAAATTTCAGAATATCCTGTGCTTTTTCTCTGTCCTTAGCTTTTTCTTTGGCCGTGAGCGTATCATAAGGAACAAGAAGAGGATGGTTGCCTCCTCCTACTATAGAGCATCAAGAGAATTAAAAAGCATTATAAAGAGTTATCTGTTGACACAACATGTCCCAGTATGTAAAAGCACTGTCATAATAACACATAGCGTGTTACGGTAAAATCTAGACTGAAATAATAACAATGCACTTTTCTGTTTCTTTACACAAACCTAAAACTTATCCAGAACTTTAGACATTGCTGCAAACATAGTTCTAACATAATCACTCGCTGCAAGTACTGGGTAAAGATGTTGAACCCACTACAAAAAGGAAGAAAAAAAATGCTTAATTGTCATGAACAAGTATTATAATTACAACTTCATTTGATGAAACTGAAAATATTTCAGTAAAAACCACATCATTTCATAAGAAATTTCATAATTTCATATGAAAATTTCATCACATTTCATTAAAAAAACAACTTTATAACAGCAAAAGTTCAAAGTTTATGTATACATGTCTTATCTGTGGAAGTCATTAAGATCATATGAGAGATCATTCAGTTACAGTTAATAGATGCAAAGTGTTCAATGGAGGGAAATGACATATGCAATTTTCAGGTGGCTAACATAATGCCCTGGTTTGAAGTAAAAAGAAGCAACTTTCTGTTCAAAATTCTGTACAAAAATCTGTTGTAATTTTACAATTTATCTAGGTCTCTTCTAACTCTCTGAAATTAACAACATATTGTGAAGAAAACTATTATACTCAGAGTGATAAGACCACTGTTTGTACTTCATGCCAAGGAATGTTATGCAGGGAGGCTCTTGCTTACACTTATTGCTATAACTACCAAGGTCAGCCAGTTTTGTTATTTGCCCTGTTGGAGGGTCAGAAATGGAAAAAATATACATTCAGTTCTTAGTAAAAAACCTTTTAGATCTACCTGCAATGAAAGAAGTAATTCAACTTAAATCAGAGCCCACCAGGTAATAATCTGGAAGATTAATACTAGAAGGAAATCATATTAACATAGCTTAAATTTATTTACAAGCTTTGACTTCTCTTTCTTTTGATACATTTGAATCAATAAACTATATCAACAGGATCAGTACTCTAAAAACTTCCAGGCACTAAAAATCACAAAATATTTAACTAAGAAAACCTACTTTGTTGCTTCTTTATCTATTTAAATTTGCCGTTCCTTTTGTTTTTTCTAGCCTGTTTTCTCAAACACATGATCTGCGCTAATCATAGAGAACTTAAAATACTGTAAATACCTATAATTGTTATTACCTTTTGCTTCAAGCTCCATTTTCTTTTTCTTTGCCCATATGTTATGGTAGTTTTCTGCCATCATCTCAGCCATAGCCTTAGGAAAATGGAGAGCTTAGTGATATATGTTGCAATGGTTAACCCCCAAGACAGACAATTTTCTGGTTGATATTGAATAACAACTTTTGTTCTCAAAGGGGTTCAATACAATTACACTGTAATAGTTCACTGCAAATTAGTTTTTATTGAAAAATTAAGATCTTAAATTTGGCTTTATGTACAGGAATTCGGAATCAGGTGCTGAGGTGAAAACTCTTTAATTTGAAAGGAGGAACCACAAAGAGGAGTATAGTCTTGGAAAGAGTACTGTTGTGTCAGACAAGGACTTGATTCTCAAAACAATGCCAGCAAGAACCCCCTGAAGGCCCTGGTAAGGGGAATAAAGAACAGCAAGCCAGAGGACTGGATCAAGATTATTCCTGCTGGCTGCAGCAGACTGACTATATATCCATGAATCCAGCCTGGTCAAGGTGGATACTCATTTGTGTGAGCACACTCTTAAAAGCAGCAACCACAGTCTACTATGGACTCCACAGATACAGCCACAGTTGGGTTTTTTTTGTTCAGCATGAAATTCTCCTCCAATGTGCACAACAGATAAGCATATTCTTCCTATGAAACAAATCTAACCCTGAACTTTAAAGATGTTAAACATTAAAGAAAAGTTCAAAATTACATACATTTCATTTTTAAAGGCATATATCTCATTAATACTTAACATGTTTGGACATTTCCTGAATTACACTATCAGGACAATTAATACCCCAAACTGCATTTTAACTAAATTTGCCTAGCTCTCTTCATAATTAAGGACAAATTAATCATAAAGACAACCAGCTCTGCTTTATAGGGGTGGGCTATAAAGGAAATAAAATTAATGACAAATGTAAAAGGTATAGCATAAAAGAGTAAACAAGGCAGTAATAGGTGTTCTAATGCCATTTATTTTCTGTTTTGTGACAAGCTGGTTACTTTCCTCTGGGTTTTGTTTACTGCATCATACTACTATGATGGTGTTCAAATCAAGAATTGTTTCATGAGCATTAAACAGTCTACACAGTCTTTTGACTACATTGAGTCTCAAAATGTTAATTGATGTCATTATAATGAAACTGTTTCATCAGTTTAAGATAAGAGCTTAATGCTAGAAGTAGTGTTATTCAGTTATCAATTTTATTCACTCTTTAGAAAGATCAGCAATTTATTGACTCACAGTAAATTAGCAGACTGTAAAAACTAGTCCTGTACTCCAACAAACACAATGAGAAAAAACAGAAAACATCATTTGTTTATCAACTAAAAAATATTGTCCCAATGAATTATCTGGTAAATTCCTACTGCCAACTTCTTCATTCTCTATTTTGATAATATTTGTTGTAGCAATGCTTCCAATGGTTCCTGATTCTTATTTCTTAAATTTAGAAAAAAAGAGCAATGACAATGTTGTGGGAAGAAGGTGGAGAAATTAATGATAAACAAACAAAAAAAAAAGCTGAAGTTGCAGGCAGTTCTAAGCAGAATTCTCTTTAAAACAACAGATGTTTGCAAAGAGAGCTGGGAANTAGAGAGCAAAAGGATCCTATGTATCCTGACTGAAAATATATCAAGGGTGGTAAACTTATGTGAGATATAGGCAAAGATCTACATATTTTGTTCCTGATGATAGACAGTCATCAGAAGAAATCCCTCTGTTCAAATGCTAATTTCATTTGAACTCACTGAAGGTTTTAGCTCATTGTGAGTAATACTGTGCTAAACTTATGATTAAACTTCTCTGTTTTCTAGAGATTTATTTTTTTTCTCAGCAGGCAAAATCTCAGATTGTCTAGTTTAAGGTGAATACAGGCAAAAATCAAATTTTGAATTTGGCTTTTCAACCCTATTTCTACCTGTAGAACTAGAATCTACCACTTACATATCTTTTTCCTCCTGTCCCTTCTCCACACTCAGAAAATATCACCATTTTGTCATTCTTTCTCCCTACTGCCACATTGAAACAAATGTTCATAGGAGGATAAACAATAACAGAGATCCACACAGTGGAAAGCCACTGTTGCTTTCCTATATGGATTCTGCTGTAACAGATAAACACGTCCTCCACAGGTACATCTTCATGTAGAAAGCAGTGTCCAACACTTTATTCCTACATCTGATATTATTTTCATGTGAGCATGTACAAGACTAGCAATTCAAAGGCCTCCTTTCAAAAGGCAGGCATTGTTAATAGAGAATAACATGAAAGACGTACAAGCAGCACATAGTAAGTAAATACTGATGAATTGTTTTCTAAAGCAAACAATGCGAGCACCATTTCATTAACATAAAGATACTGATTAAATATACTTAAAATTTCTCAACTGAACAGAAGAAAATGCTATTCTGAATGTGTGCAATAACAGCACAAAAGATTCTAAACTCAGGATAAGTATTAATATGATGGTGTACTCTCAAATACAGAAATATTTTAGACTTCTAAAACTCCAGAAAAGTTATGTAATTTCATTATAGTAAGAGAAGCCTGTAACTTAGCTGCAGAAGCTGGTTTCATACGTTGATATAATTTGAATCTCAACTGTAAGGCTATTCATTCTAATGAGCTGCTTAGCTTA
>VZTM01036732.1:229-13999 GCA_013400555.1 Jacana jacana
TTAGACAGAGGAACCAGAGGGAGCTCAGAGAAAGCTGCTAGACTGAAGAAGCTGGGCACGTAAGGTCACAGAGAGAAACCTTAAAGAACTGGGCACATGATTCCAGAGAGAAAGGGAATCATGGCTAGAAAAGATGATACATGAGACAAGCATCAGTTATTCCTTCTCATCATAATGGGCAGAAGACATGGGTTTACAAGACAGCAGGGAGGAATTAGATTAAATATTAGGAAAAAACTTCATAACTACAAGAAAAACTGGGCTGTGGAGTTGGTTGCCAAGGGAAGATGTGAATCACTATCAGTGCGGATCTCTGCAGCATAAACAGCCATCTGTCATAGAATTAAATTCTCATGGCCATGGTGTTAAAATACTTAGTTACCTCAGTTGTTGTAGCTAGAGTGAGTCTTGCATAACTGGTATTTGTAGTCATGGATAATCCAAGAGAAACCTGCTCTTTTGGTTTGGTTTTTTTTTGGTATCTTTGGGATGGGGTTCTTACTCTCTGTGTCTATGAGGAACTATCTAATAAAACTTCTGGTACTTTTTATTTTTCCTCCTATTTATCATCATTGAAAACTGTCAGAATATGGCAAATATAATGCGATAGGAAGAGAATATATCTTGTAGTAATTTCAGTAAACTTTCAAAATCTCTTTGTGCCCCAGTAAGCTAAGTAAGATGATATTCCTTTGAAAGGAAAAGAGTTGCAGATATGTCTTGTGAGTCTAAATGACAGCAGAAAGAAATGTCACAGTGAGGTGTCCCTTCTCTGTCTAGCAGAGGTGACAATCCAGTATTATCCAATGGTCACAATTTTGGTTCCATTGTAGTAGAGGAGATGTATGTGTGAGATGATAAAAAATTAGGATCTGTTAAGGTTGATATAACAGTGCACTAAGAGATATTTCAAAGGGTGGGGCAACTTCTTTTTGAGGAGTTTCACTTACACATGGCAGTTCAATTTTGTGGGAAAGACACAAGGCTCAAAATTTGTCCATGGGTAAGTTCCTTGGGCTGGTTTCACAAGCATCACTATTTTGACAGATATTTCTTCCTTTCTTCTCTGTTGCAAGTATGGGTGTTTTTTCCTTACTCAGGGCTTTAGTCCAAGATAATACATAATTCTGAAATGCACCAGAATCTTTGTGGAGTAAGGAAAAAAAATGTTGACCAATTGTGATTTTTAAAGATAGTGCTAAAGTGGGGGAAATTAGAGAGTTTGTAGAAAAAAAAAGAATTTCTCACAGAGAAAACCCTTGAGTCTGTGTAACATCCTCGTTAAATGATGGAGCTGATCAGGGGTCAGACTCAGTATAACAATGTGATCACAGATATCCTGGATTGGATGGAAGAGGCTGGAATAGGTAAAACAGAGGTATTTTTTAATTGGGTTAATCTCAGCTATTGTCTTACTACTGAGCCCTGGAGATGTTTTCAGGATTCTAAATATGTAGTCTTCAAAATTAAAATAAAGCCCTGAGCATTCTAGAAAGGCAGTTAAACATGTACATGAAAAGTCACTGAATGCGACGGCTAGTTGGAAACGAGTCAGAATTTATTCTCAAAAAACCCTTCAAAATGTATCATAATTATCATAGTTCAACCCATTTACACACTCATGTACACTTTCATATGTATATATTTCTTCCTGTTTTCCTTCAAAACTTACTATGCCAGTACTTCTCTGAGGTGAACAAATTGTCTGAGCTGAGTACTATTTCCATAGTACTTAGGTTTTTAAGGAGAGATAACTTCCATGTTATTATGTCATTTCCTCAAATAAGGGTCTGTGTTGCAAGATGGAGTAGTTAATTATGGTTCTCTTTTCTCTTTAGTCATTCCTGAATTACCACGTTGTGTAATTTCTGTTACTACTGTGTAATCAAAATAATAACATGTTTCTTAGTTTTCTCATTACTACTGTAACCAGTGCAACCAGAACCCCTACTTTTTGGCCCAGCATTTTACAGTGTTAAACCATCTGCAGAATAACAGACTTATCTGTGGTCCATGGGCCACCAAGAGTGAACACTTGACTTAACTCATCTCATGCTGCTGCTAACATTGCATAGTAAAGACCATGACCACCACTTGGGTATCACTATTTGACTACATTCAGGGTTAGCTCTTCTTCCAGTTCAAACTTCCATTCCGCTAGGAGTGACTAATTTGGCTAATAATTTCTAAATCTCCAGAATTTAAGACCTCAGAGCAAGCAGAACAGGTCATTGAACTCACACAAGGTTTGGCCTTCTGGAGGTGAACTGTATTCATTTCAATTCAGTTAAACTTCTTTCTGTTTATCAAGAAGCAGCATCTCATAAGCAGACTTTTAAGCTAGTGTGGTGGGTTGGCCCTAGCTAGGCACCAAGTGCCCATCAAGCTGCTCTATGAATCCCTTCCTCATCAGGACAGGGAGGGGAGAAAATAACATAGAAAAAACTCATGGGTCAAGTTAAAGGGAGCTTAATAAACCAAAACCAAAGGTAGAATGTAGAATAGAATTCTCTATTTCCCACCAACAGGCAAAGTCCAGCATCTTCCCAGGAAGCAGTGCTTCAGTATGAGTAATGGTTGCTCTGGAAGACAAACTTGATAATACCTTAGTGCCTCCTCCTTCCTCCCCTCTTTCTCTCACCTTTTATTGCTGAGCACGTGTTCAGGTTAGCTCTCCTGGCTATGTCCCCTCCCAAGGTCTGCCAACCCCCAGTCTACTGGTGGCGGGGGGGGAAGGAAAAATTGGAGAGACAGTCTTGATGCTGTGCAAGCAATGTCTAGCAGTAGCCAAAACACTGGTGTGTTACCAACACCCTTCTACTGCCAACATGAAGAGCAACACTATGAGGGCTCCTAGGGGGAAAAATTAACTCCCTACCAGCCAGACCTAATATAGTTAGGGACAAGATCCAGACTGAGATTTAGATACCTTATTTTCAGCTTCTAAATATATGTATGCAGGGGGAGAAATTTCTGGCCTAGGTGATTAATTTACCTGTGCTAACATGACATCTATTGACATTTGAGAATTGCCAGGGTACTGAGGACACCCACATTAATGGATCTAGGAAACACCTGTATTATTCCTGACCAGCTGGAAATTAAGTAGGATGAACCAAAAACACCTCAGATATCAATAGCCACATATGTTCAGGTAACTGAATCCTGTCCCAGATGTATGAACTCACATTCAAGTCCATGGAGACCTTTGCAATTTGTCAGGAGGAAATTTTCCATTAAGAAGGAAAAAAAATAGTCCCTGCCAAAAGAAAGATGTTCAGCCATTACTAATAGGCAAGAGCCCAATATCAATGCTGTTGAATTTAGATCTTGAGATAGTAGTTCTTTGTGTGCTCCCAAGAAAAGGAATCAGATTTGTTAAAGGGGAATGCAGAAAGTAGAGCAGAACCCCAAATAAAACACCCCAGCCTCCCAGGTGTGTGTCACTGGTCTATTTTTTCTCAACTTCTCCCATGATTAGGATGATCAGGGATTTATTTGTTATCTTAACCTTTGGCTAATGATACAATCAAGAGAACAGTCACTGACCTTCCCAAGGTTAAAATTAGCTGTGCAAAGGCTTGAAAGAAATAATCGTAATTTTGTGAAAGAATGGGTTATACTTTAGGCCATACTTTTCAATGTAGCTTTAATTGCCGAGGCTTCTTTCTCTACAAGAGTAATAATGATCTTTAATAGTGACTGAGCCTGGTAATGAAATAACGATTCACCTGCTTAATTAAATGCAAATGTTCCTTCATCACTGATTTTTGCTTAGTGCCTGGTCAGGACAGCTGCAGTTTATTAGAGCATAGTTAGGAAAATAATACCTCATTACTAGTCCACTCAATGGAAATATAAGGACATCTAATAACTGCTTCTCTGGGGCTTTTAGATTTTTATTAATGTCCTACTGCTGAACACAATTCTCTGTATCATATGTGACAGTACTAATAATTGTCCTATTCTTTAAGAGGCTTTAGCATTCAATACCTAGGACAAATTTTATTGCACAGTCTTCTGGCTTTATTCAATATTAGCATTAGTCCAAAAAGCCTAATGTAATTACATTTTTCCTACATCTGTCTTAAGTCTATGGCAAATTGTCTCAATATTTTTCACATTTTCTATTAATAATGCATATAAAGAATCAATAAGTCACTCATATTAACACAGACATTTCTTCCTCGTAATGTAGCATTGTATCTCCTCTACACTTTTCACGTTCATTTGTTTAATGTTTCACATTGTTCTTGCCATTAAAATGGGGAACATTAAAATAGATATTTTTCATTGCTGCCCGAGTCCACTGCATCAGGGTTTAGGAGCAAGCTCAGTTAATGTATTGACCTGAGCTTCCACGAGATTTCTTACAGTGAATAAAAGTCAGGTTATCATGGCCAAAAAGCAGAAGTCCTCCAAGAATAGCAGAGTCTTCTGAGTTCATTAGCAATATTGACCCATTGATCCTTTCCAACCAACATCCCCTCATACACATTCATTACACCAAAGAGCTTAGATGGATCCATATAAGAGGAGAACAACTCTAGGAGAGTGAACAGCTAAGGGCAGAATGTCTGTCTTCAGATTACTGTGTATCAAGTACACACGGGTTTGGTCCCTCCTAAGAGGATGACAGATAATCTTGTTCCCCTTGACTAGCACTTTTTTTTCTAGGTACTGTTTCATTAATTTAGAAGAGTGGCATCATGTTTATAATGTATTCTTAATCCTATCCTCATTGAAGACATTTTGTGATTTTACAAGCTTTATATGTTTGCACAATGAAATTCATACTGAAATTCATCTCCAAGGCATGGGAGGTAGTAGCAGCTTTTAAAATAAAACAAAACAAACAAATGAAAAAGTAAAGAAACCAGAAGAATTAAACCCGTTGTTATTGCCAGTTTAACCAGAACATTAATTACTGGTATGAAAAAGAAAATATTATACTTGTATAAACTATCTGCTTTTTCCCCTTAAATTTTCATTTGTTTCAAAGACTGTTTACTATGCCCACCCCTGAAGACTCTTGGCAGTGCACTTCAAGGCTTATTCTGCTGTGACAGCTGTGAAATCCATCAAAGTTCAGGGGAACAGGACTTGAAGAGACTTCAAGACATCAACCAATCCACTGTCCAGACCCAAGGCAGTCTCAGTCATCACTCCCATGGAAGTGTTTGATCTTTTTCAAAACCCTCTAAAGATGGAGACTCCACATTTTATTCATTTGATTTGTCAAAGGCTTTACTAATTTTACTGCCAGAAAGATTTTTCCTGACATCCCATCCACTATTTTCCTTTAGCAGATTTAACTAGTGTCTTTTTGTCCTATCTGACATGGGCAAGACTATTTCTGTCTCCTTTCCAAAGGTCTTTTACAATACAAGACATGTCATGCACCCTTTTCTTCTTCTCTTCTGGCAAAATCATTGCTTTCCTTCTGACCTTTCCTCTTAAACTGGAGTTTCCTGGCTTCTTCTCAAACTCTCTGATTGCCCATAGATTTTTTCCAGCAAATCCAAAACTTTCTTGAAAAACATTTTCAAAAAAGACCTTATCATAGAGTGCTCAAATTTGACTGCTTACCATCATGAAGTATTATTTCATGTAGGAAATAAGTAGTACCCTCATTTATGCAGCCAGTACTATAACACCACTTACACACCCAATACTACAGCATCACTGACATCAGTTCCCTACCTTGTTACTCACCTTGACAACAGTCCCACAGGTTGTGTTTGTGTGTTTCATTTTCTCCAGCAGTTGTTTTCTGTAGTTGTTCCTGTTATACTATATCCCAAAATTATTAATGTAGAGGGTATATTACTTTCCTTCTCTGATGTAAGGCTGTAGTGGTGTATGACCAGCATCTAATGGTGGGTGATGAATCACATAAGGACTTTTTTAGATCTTTTAAGTTCCTAATGAGCAACTAATTGAATGAGAACCAAAAGAGAGAGCTGTTCTGGGCCACAGAGTAATCATATTTACATATAGCTGGGCAAAGTAATCCATATATTTTTTGTTAGAAATGAATGTTCTGTATGGCTGAGACAATCATCCACTTAAAAAAGAAATGAAATTTCCTCAATTGAAAAATTTCAGAGCCTTTTTTTGTTACTTCCAGACTCATTTGGAAATGATTGCTTATTGCATTCATCTATTGATGCCAAACCCAAACAACAGAAATTAAGTGAAATCATTAAACAATTCAAGATAGAAGCTATCTCACAGACTACACTAGAAAGTGAAAAATTGTCTTCTGTAGAATTCATAAGATACATAGACATGCTTCAAAGAACATTTTACTGCCCTTTTTATGATATATTAATTGTTATTATAAGTTAAATTAAACTTATTGGTAGTTGTTGTGGTATGATGAACAACCAGCTGTGTACATTTGATAATGGTTAATTAATGGAGAAGTCAAACAAACAATGATTCAAAACTGTTTCAGAGGAGAATGGTGTTCCCACCTCAAAATCCAAAATAAAAGTATTAAAGCTGAACAGTGTACCAATTTTTCTTATCATTACAAAAACCCTGACATTTGTTTTAAGTTTTATGTACAGAAATTTTTTAATTAAAAAAAAAAAAAGCTATTTTCATTTTAAGTTCAACTTGGGTTTTATTTGAGTGATTGTGGAAATGCCTGGTACATAAATTTTATGAAATGTGCTTGTACCAATGAGGACTTTTGTAAACTACCTGTCAAAATATAAACTTTATTGTCACATTGTTCTATGAATGCTGACAGCCCTATTATTGAGTTGCAGCCTCAACTTCCTACAACAAGCAGATGGAAGAGAAACCTTTTTGTAAATAAGGAAAAGAAGACAAATATCACTGACTAAAATTTGACCACACCAAAGCTGAAGGCAATAAGTGTGCATGATACATCCACTCCAATCTACAGTTTTTCAATAACAGGCTGCCAGGAAAAAAGCTAACCAGCCTATTTTGATCATTTTTATAGATCACATGCATGAGTTTATATTTTCCTATTTCTGCATACAAAAACATTTTTTCCCCCTTAAGAGAAGCTTTAAATACAGCACTCAAATGACAAGACGTGTGTCTGAAAACATCACCTGATGTTCTCTAGGTGGCCGCAGGACACGGTTTCAGGTTTGTTTCAGCAACGCCTGCCTTCTAAAACTGGCCCCAGCTCCTCTTCTGGGGACTGCCTTCTCCTCTCCATTACGCTGCCAGCCTTTATGAGCCACGGTGAGGTGGACTGGAGAACTGATTCTCCTGGGGGAAAAGAAAAAAGAATGTTTATTCCTAGCCTGGATCAACTCCCTGCTCCAGTTCCCCACTATGCCCACAAATAGCTCAGGCAGGGAGTAAGCAGCCCAAGAAAAGTTGAAAGGGGAAAGAAGTGCTGAAGCTAGCACTTTGGTCAAGAAACTGTGCCATTGCCTTACTGCCAAGCTAGAAAATTTATCCCAGTGGAAACAAAACTGATCAAGATCACGGGTGCAAACCCCTATTACACAAGTGCTTAAACAGATTTAAGCTAATTTGGCATGATCAGAAGTTAATGCTCTATACTTTGTACTACGTTTAAATAACTTTAGTTAAAATCCATCTACTCATTTCATACATGGGGCGAGGGAAATGATCACCCTCTTACACTGTATTGCAAAGAAAAACTAATTCCACTGCATAGTTCCATTCTGCATATTTTTGATCTTCAACATTTAAATGGTAATTCGAAGCCCCATTTATGAAACTTCTTGGAGCTCTGGATAGTCTAAAGTTGCTCTGTTTCAAACATTCCCTTTTTTCCTCAGAAACAAAACATTGATCCGTCACGTCTGCACAACAAAATTGCCTATTCTTGGAGCTGTGGTTAACTGACTTACACCCAGCCTTCCTCCCCCCTCCCCTCCCACACCTTTCCTCTAAAATTCAATAGTTTTAAAGAATTGTCATGGCAATAAGAGCCTCTGGAGAGACAACAGTAGAGACTGAAATTTCCCTTCATTCTGCAGTAGAATTGCCTTCGGTGTTACAAACTTCATCACGATGGTGTGTACCCATGGGTCTGACCTTGGTTGACCCCAGAAACAGTCCTGAGTCCATTTTCACTTAGTTTTAACCCTGCTGATGGGATTAATGGATTCAGGACAAAATGCTAACTGTAGCCCTTTTCTCAGTGCTGAATAATACTTTTTTCTGGGCATGATCCTTGGGAAATATGAGGTTGTAGCAGTGTTATCTCAGAAACATTGGATGTGTAATTCAAATTGTTTAGTTTTAACTTGGAAGCTCCCAGTTTTCTCAATGTCAGTAAAATAAGTTGTTGTTACTGTCTTTCTTAGGTTAATGATCAGGTTGTGAAATACTTGTTTATAGTATTAAGGTTTCCTGCAACTTTCCATTGTCATAAGACAGTCATATATTATAAATTGCTGTAGAAATTATCTTCATAAGTTTTGAACTATATTGTGCTATGTAATGTTTCATAGCATGGGTAGAATTTAGCCTTACCACCATCAACCAGTACCACGTATGCTAGAAGCCAAACAGGGTCCAGCATTGCATAATGGTGGAAGAGATAATTCACTCAGAAAAAGAAAAAAAAAAAAAAAAGAGTTTTATATAAGTTTGTTGTTCTGGTTTTAGCCTGGAAAGAGTTAATTTTCTTCCTAGTGATTGCTGTGAAAGGAATGTCAGTAATGCATATTGCTTAGTTGTTGCTAAGCAATGTTTATACTTTCCAAGGACTCTTTTCAGCTTCCCATAGAAGCTGAGGAGGAGCATGAACAGAACAATGGAATGGCCGTTGGAATATTCTGTGCCATAAATGGAATATGCTCAGTATATAAAAGGGGGTTGGCTGGGGGAGAGGAATCCACCATCACTACTCAGGAAGGTACTAATTCAGTATGTGGTGAGAGTGACTTGTGTTATTATTATTGTTGCTATTTTCCTTTTCTGTCATAGTTCTATTACACCGTTTTTATTTCAAACCATGAGGTTTTGTCCTTTCTGTTTTCTGTCCTTTTCTCCCTCCTGTCCCTAACCTTCTGGCTAGAAGGGCCAGAACTGCACGAGCAGCTACGTGGTCCTAGGTGATTCCTGGGGTTAAACCATGACATTTGGGAATTGTGTTCTCTGTGCAGGGAGAAGAGTACAGAAACAGTTGTATCGGGGTTGGGAAGAGGCAACAAGTTATGAAATCTGTTGTTTGTATCTTACAAACTAAGGGTGTTTATAACACAAGCTAAAACCTTTCTGCAAAGAGTGGCAAGAGAATCTTTGAGAGAGCTGTGAAAACGTCAGGCTTTCACCTTTGGAAAGCCCATGAGGAGAAACACATTTTCTCTGCTTCGTATTCAATCTCTCCTCTGCAGCTCTGCTGTCCTCAAGGCAATCTGCCACTGCTAGAAACAACTTGGCAGAGGGGCTGCATGCGATAGGGACTGCGTCGATCGTTGAGGTGGTGAGTGGAGAGGAGAGGTACTAATTGCTGATCTCTCAAACGCTTGCCTCTGCTCAGGAGAAGTGTGGGAGCAGACTTGCAGGGGTGGTGATATTCAAGACTGAAAAGCTTGGATAGAACTGGTAGGAAGTGATAACTGTCTGTGCCTGCGGAATACTGGTCCTTCAGATGTACTTTTATGGTGAAACTCAAAAGCCCAAAGTTCTGTAAGTTATTGAGAAAACTTTTTTGTTTAATTGAGAAAGAAATAGTCATTTGTGTTTGGTTTGGGGTTTTTTATTTATTTATTTATTTATTTAATTTTTCCAAAAGCTAAACCCATCAGCCTATTACTTTCTTTTAGACATGTCCTTCCTCTTAACCACAAACAGCTGGAAATTTGCACAGAACTGCGACAGTAGGAAGGAACTCATTTTAATGGAATGTCTGTGCTGCAGATTGGCAGAATAAAGCTGGAAATACAGAAAAGCCAGGCTTCCCAAAATGACCCATGGTCACCAGTTCCTGTGTGGTGAATTTCAGCTCAAGACCCCTCTATTCCAATGCTCACTCTCCCTAAAAAATGAAAACCTTTTCAAATGTTTTAGGGCTCTCTATGTTCTCCCGTACATTGAAAAGTGATAAGCGATGCTTCTATGGTTGTTGTAGGCAGGACTTCACAACAGCACTGAATAAACATCTAAGGGTTCAAATGTGGTGGCTGAAATGGAAAATTCTAATATGTACACCAAAACCTTACCCTCAGGCAGCATATTTTTCTAGTACAAGGATCAAAAAAGTCCATCCCCATGACATGTGAGCTGTTAATCATTTGAAACAAGACTGATTCTGATTCTTTTTCAAACACTAGTTGAAAGGACTGTAGGATGTATGATTTGTAGACCATTCATGGTGTAACCTTAAAAAAAATTACTAACTTCAATAACACTGATAGGAAACCCCATAGACACTCGGATTTTTTCTTTAATCTGGCATCTCTTTGGGAAGAAAAGGAGAAGGAATGTGTCCAAGTGCTGTAGCCCAGCCTCTGCTGGCATGAGCTTGTGATGACAGCCCCAGTCACTATGGCTTTATAAGAGTTTTTCAAGGAACATAACAATATTAAATATTTGTAAGACAGCTAAAGCTGTCTTACTGCTGAAAGCACTTTGAGTAAATATTCATGTTGTCTACATGTTTCTCCAGTGGAAATATGAGGTAATCAGCAAAACCCTGCTAAGAATTGAATACTGTTGCCAAACATTATTTTGAAGGCACGTGGCATGGCGAATTAAGACTTTGTAAGTTTAAACTCTCTTACCAGCTGCTTTTTTTCCTAACTTTACCAGCTGAACATGTAAATTCAGCTCCATAAACTGAAATTTTTTCATGTTATACTCCTGCAAGGAAATCTTTCAGTCCTCAAGATTCTGCAGCTTCTGAAACGAGGTTAGGAAATATATGGGAATTTGTGCATGATAAATACACTTGTAAGTGTTCATTTGCAAGGTTTAGAGCTTCATCCTCTGAAAACAGATGATTGGCAGGAGCACAGCTCTAATCTTGTATTGGGCAGCCCCATGAAAGCTTGCTTAATTTAGGCAAGGTATAAAGCTGGGAGTGAAAAAGAAGTAAATCCTCATGCACACACTGAAAGGAAAGCTTGCCAACTTCACCTCTCTAAAGACACCTTGCATAGCACATACTCCATTCCCTCACAGTTACAACCAAGCCCTGAAGCTTCATCCCCACAGATGTTTCCAAGTGTAATTGAGCCCTGCAATAAGGACAACCTTATTTCCTCACGATTGTATTGAACTTAGGAGTGGGGAGGCTCCTTTCCAAGGTTTCAGCATACCCAGCCTGTGCAGAAAATCAGTAATGGGAAAATTAATTTAGCTGCAGAAAGATGAGCAGGAAAGATGGAAAAAAGCAATGTCATAGTTGAAAACAGGTTTGTAGGATAGACCCTGGGGGGAAGATGGGAGATAGGGTTTTGTGGAATGGCATGATATGACAATAGAAGAGTGGAGAGCAACATTTAAGGGATTTTTCATAACTCATGTCTCTGATTTTGCAATGTTAAATTTTGCTTAATGCTTGTATAGAATTTGAAGTCCTTCAAGATAGTATAAATTTATAGACAAACTTTCATATATACACAGCGTGGCTGGAGTACAACTGACCTTATGACATCTAGACATAATTTAGCTCTGAGCGTGACTAGGTATTTCTAGAGTGGGACTTGTTAGACCTGTCTTAAAACTTATGTTAGGATGAGATGACTGAGCTGAGTGTGCATATTTCTATACTTTGAGTAGAGAAGATGGCTAGTTCAGATATAGATACTGAACTTAACAGAAGTCTGAAGCAAAGTGAGAAGAATCTCTGGTGAATTTTGCCTTCAAATCATTGCTAAGCAGAATTTGTGCTCACAAGCTTGTGAGCAGCTTTTGATCTTATATTTTAAAACATAGTGCCATGGTCATACTCCAAGTGTACACATGTACACTGAAGCTACAGTATGAGCTGTGTTTTATTAGAATAAATTGACATTAGCAATAGCTGTTAGAACAGGATTTCTTTGATGTCAGCCATGCTGTTTTAATACACAATTAGCAACATTCAGAGCTGCCTCTCCTTCCTAAAATGATTTTGTTTTACAAAGAAAGAAATAGGGATCTTGCTGGGAGATGCAGGCCCCCCTCTAATCTTGGGAACACTCACTCAATTCATCCATTCCAGTCTTTGAGTTTGCACCAAAGCCAAAAAGGTGGAAAGCAGGTTAAATGAAGCTTAGATAGTTGTTAATATTTATTGCCTACTTCACTGCACTGGTAACGTCACTTATGTGCAAAATGATAAAAGCTTCAAATCAGCAGCTGAAAGGAGAAAGGGAAGTTAAAAAGCTGGTGAAAGATGCTAAGAAAGGCTAAAGAAGTGAAGTCTAAGTCTTGCTTTGGAACATGAACTTTAGTGCTTTATACCACTGTGCTCTGTGCACCCTGAGTCTGGCAGTGCTTGTAAGTAATTGCATGAAAAAAAGTTTTGAGTTCATTGTTTTTCAATAACTGTTCATTTTCTTCTTGCAGCAGATGGTCAGATGGAGCTTTCCTTTTAGCATGAGTCTCTTTTCTCTTTATTTGCTTTGGATTCCAATTAAACAAGGCAAGATGCTACGAAAAGTGTGAACAGCGTCAGAAGGGACACACTTTGTAAGATCTATATATCAGTGTGTTTCACTGTTTTCTTACAACATACTCGCTAAGGAGAATCAACAAAATTGGCAGAACCCTCCTTTTTGTGTGTGTGTGTGTAGGCTTTAAAAGACAGCAACAAAGAAGAAGGAGAAACTGGAGGAGAGCTGTTACATCAGAGCAGCCAGGCTCTGACAGATTATGCAGTCTAATTAGTTAAAATTTAATCTGCTTTGTTGGTAGCATTAATGGTTTTTAGTACAAGAGGACCTGAGATGCTCCTTTAGAAGTGTGCAAATGCATTAAAAACTCTGGAAGTCTTGCTGATATTTTGCTTTGGACAACGCTTAGTAACCTAGCATTCAGGATCACACTGATTTCAGGCAAGGTCTCTGAAAAGGAGAGGAAGGATGTTCTCTTTGCCTTTGAGAGTAATTACATTTTTAGCATCTTCCTTTTGTGATCCTTCCTCTGTATCATAGAATCATAGAATCGTTTGGTTGGAAGAGACCTTTGGGATCATAGAGCGCAACCATCAGCCCTACTCTACAAAGTTCTCCCCAACACCAGGTCCCTCAACACCACATCTAATTGACTCTTAAACACATTCAGGGATGGTGACTCCACCACTTCCCTGGGCAATCCTTTCCTCTTCCTCTTCCCTGAGAATCTCTTCTCTGAAGGCACACATCATGTGGGGTGACATAACAGCTCGTTTTCTGGAGGTCAAGAGAAATGAAACACTGGGAAATGACTGAAAACCCCTTTTACTGATGTGAAGTTATGGTTTCTTTTGTATCATCTGTGTGACAAACTCTGCCTCCCTTTGGTGTAAGCAGACAAGTATGATTGTCCATAAGCAGTATATCAGCAGCCAGTTCTAATAGTTAATAGTATCACTGAAGGACTCTGTAAAAACCTGTCCATTCGCCCAAGAGAAATGGTGCCGCCTTCTATAAGGTGGATTAGTTATAGTCCATTTATACACCAATCAATCCCAAGTTTATGTGTAAGGCTATAGTAAAAATCTCCTAGTGTGTGTTGCATGTTTTATTATAAAGTGAGGTAGGTGTAGAAAACGGTGGAGAAACAGCCATCTGTTTTCATTGTTGGTGTGACTTGAGAGTATGCTTTCCCTGA
>VZTM01036740.1:4685-26508 GCA_013400555.1 Jacana jacana
AAAAAAAAAAAAAAAAAAGATACCCACTTTTTCAAACACCATGAAATTAAGTGGTTTTTATTCCTGTTAGAATGCTTTACACTTTTCTAAAACACTTTAATGTCGATGAAGCTTAGTTACAACCTGGAAACAGAGCTATACCTTAGATCTGCTTGTAGGTAGAAAGATGACTTTTTATCTCCTCTCTACATTGGCTAAGAAAAAAAGCAGAGATAGTCAATAAATTCTGGCAGGAACAAGTTGCAAAAGTTTCCAGCAGAAAGTCTTATGACATGGCATTAGCATTTATTTTATACTCATCCTGCCTTTTGATGCTGCAAATCAAATTTGCTTTTGGAAAAAAAAAAAAAAAATCCTGTTTTACTGTAAGAAATTTTCAGTTTGTTTTTTTCCTGATGCTGCAAANAGAAATTCTCAGTTTGTTCTTTTCCTGATGCTGCAAAGCCATAAAAGAGTAAGCTTCAACAAACAAGTACTGGTTAATAAACTTGTGTGTTACACTAAGTGCTGGAGAACTCTTAAAAATACTGCCTTTTTTTAAAGAGCAGCTGGACACAATATCTTTGACAAACACAAGCATCAGCTGCCACACCCTGACAAGCACAGACCAGCAGGTCAAAGAACAGCACACTGGGGACACATGCAGAAGTGACTAATACAAAGAGATGTGTCACCAGCGAGAAAAAAAACCACACCACACCAGAGGTGAGTACTCCAGACACATGACAGCTAAAGGGAGATTCTAGGAGAGCAACATGTGTCCCCACAGCAGGACAACTAAGGGCTCCAGGTGTCTATATCCTAGCAGAGTCTTGTAAGGGGAAGAGCAGACCACTCTGGGAACACTGCCATGGAAAGTGGTTATACCAACCTTCATTTATAGCAGTACCCATTATTCCAGAAGCAACCAAGAGTCTTAAATTTGCCTGGGCATGATTACCCTAGAAAGACACTGGAACTACCAGACCACACCATCAAGTTCTACTGGATGGAAACACAACTTCTCCTGTAGGTCTTGCAGACTACTATACTGGAAAAGACTTCAGGATAACTTTGTTTCAGGCAGCTAGTTAACTAAACTAAAGGACTGTCAATCTACAAACACACTACAGGATTATTTAGCCTGGAAAAGACCTTTGGATGTTGTCCAGTTCAAACCTCTCCCTTAAACTGGGCTGCTTGGAGCAAACTGCTATGTGTTCTGTGTTTGAGGTTGACAGTTCCATAACCAGTCTGGGCAAACTGCCTTTGGGTACAAGGATTGTGAAGTTCTTTTCCCCCTGTCACGGCATGATGTTCTGAAAAGCAACAAAATCAAACTAGGTTCTCCCCGACTACTGCATACAAGCACAAACATGTCAACAATCAAGAAGTTCCCTCAGGGCAGCACTTTCAAACATATGAGCAGTAGTATTTTGCCATGTGGAATATTTTACTCACACCTGTTTGCTACAGACTCTTAGTACAGTAACACATATTAATCATCTTCAAGTGTTCATCCTGGGATAAACACTGATAAGACAGATTTTCCTCTGGTTTTCTTCTATATTATGTTATACATCAGCTCCCTCACCAAGGACACTCCTTAGTACAGAACAGGATGTGACAACATCTAAGATTCTCCCTGTAGAGCAAACACACATTTGCACTGGTGACAGTTAATTCAGCCATCACCCCAGAGATGCCAAACCAGAAGAGGACTGCAAGCTTGATTTTCATAGTTCTTCATCGCCAGAGAAGCAAGAAGGGAAAAGAACAGAGCTCCCCGCCAGGAAAACGTGTTAAAATTAGGAGAAGACAGAACAGGTATTACCTGAACTCCAGAAGTCGCTGCTGAAAGGCTTTCTTTGCTTACAGTCCACATGTTCTACAGATGATAGGCTAGAATTCATACTGCTTGGATATACACACCCAAGGCAAAAGAGCTACTGATCAACTACACAATGAGACGGCTTGGGGACTTTAAGTGCTAATAACACAGATTTTACCCCAGTTCAAGAGAAATCTGGCTTTGAAACTAGTAGACAAGCTGCCTCCTGAAGAAGCCAACACACCCTTAGCAACTTTTCAGCGTAACTGTGGCAGCTTTCAACCTTTCAGTATTCCTCTAACAAGCATCCTAATGTTGTTGTAACTGCTGTATTATCTAACTCAAAGCTTTCAAGTTAAACATTTTTCTGGCAATACAAACTTAATGCTGCTGCAAGTCCACTGTGCTATGCAACTACAATAAATGCAAAGAATTTACTATCAGCCAAGAGAAAAATAGCAACATTCTCCCTCCTATCGATAGGACATCACATTTTTACCTGGTCACAATCAGGAAATAGCTGCCATTTAGGTAAAATACTGACCAACTTGATTCAGTACAAGATTATAACAGGGGTAAGTGGAGAGAATATTTAAATTCCTTCTCCATCCCACCTAAACACTGCCCAGTAGGAACTGCAAGGTCAGCCTTCATACAGAGTACTACCTGACTTATAGTCAGAGTATATTAAACCTCATGCCATAGCATACACATTTACAGTTTGATTACATCTAAAGCTAGCCCAGCTCTTAATGGCCAAGATACTTGACTGTTCCTGCAGAGCTCTTACAAGTGCTACTTGAATCTGTTCAAGTATCAACACTACATGAACCCTCTGAACACAGGAGTCTGCTGTATGCCCTACGTTGTATGCCCTCTGTGAAGTCCCAGATGCTTCACACAAGGCATCTCTTCTTTTGTGGCAACAGAGGGAGCATGGGCCCCCTCCAGCCCCAGAACAGCCAGGCAGTGCAGAACAAGGCAAGGCTGAAACAGTGTGGCACAGGATTGACACAGGCAGTGTCAGTGCAGAAGTACCAGTGTTTACAAGACAATAGGCTAATAGCACATCATAGCACATCGCTGGTTCAGAAAGGGGCAGAGATTTTTTTAATAGGAATCCCCTAATGAAACAACAAGAGACATTGGAGCACCCTGTTTGTTTACTTGCATTTCCACCTCTGCAGCCCAAGAAAGTTTATACACCATGGTTCAAAGCTCACACCTACCAGTTCCTTAAATTTAGAAAAAAAAATTTAAATCACTACTAGAGTGGAACCTCTCTCCTCAGTCATCTAAGTAGACAGGGAGGACTTTTCATGCCATTCTGTAGGTTAAGCATCCTATCCTTGAGGCAGTCAGGACACTGACATAGCTCATCTCCTCCTTACAGACAAGTATACCTTGGGAAAAATACAGCCACCTCCCAGAAAAGTAGCAGTGTCTTGAAGAACTTGTAATGACCACAGTTGTTTTTCAAACATCATTCAATTCCCTTCCATTTAAGGGAAGGTAAACTTAAGGCCCAGGAGTCTTAATACATCTGGCTGAAGAGCCAGTACTGAATAAGCATCCTGACAAGTCACCTAATTCTGTGATAAACCTTCTCTCCTCTCCCACATTACTCTTTACTTGCTGGGAAGTGAACTGTGCCCAAGCAAGCTTTACCCTCCTCTGGCAGGAAAAGAAGTGATCCAGTCAATGGCAGTCAGTTAATCTGTTTAATTTCAATCTGTCATTTTACCCCTAAGGTTTTAATGATACCACATTGCACTGTGTGCTGGGTGTCATAAACCATGGAAAAACCTTCTGAAAGATCTCAGGGGTGCCCACAAGAGATGGGTGGTTCTTCTGGTTATAGTTCACCCTGCTTTGAAATAAAGTGCTAGACAGAGCCCAGGTCACAGTATAAACTTTAACAGGCAGTCTTTCATCTTTAAGAAATTAGAAGTAATTACCTGCTTCATCTGCTTTAAAAGATAAGGATTAAGTCATTGACTTGGTAACTTAAAAATTATTTTTATATATATATAACAGGTTAAACAAAGCCACATGCACAATAGGAGCACTGTGGTACTAATGAAAGATGCCCTTAGACCAAGAAGTGAAGGTTACTCCAACAAACAGGCTGGCCACATCAAGAATAGGAAGATCTAAAAATCAAACCATAGTGGTTGCCAAAAAGTTGTTTTTATTTAGACTTCTGAAGATCTGTATTTTTATCTGTTTAAATCAAGCCAAAAGAAATCTAACCCTAAGCTCACCAACTATCTCTGCCTTCCCTTGCCTCATCTGTTTAGATTATAACTTCTCAGGGTTAACTAAGGCCTCCTGCTGTAGAAACCTTTACAACATTGCGTCTTTCTTGGCTGATCCCCCAAAACCAAGCACTTCAAGGCATTTGTTTACAAACAGCTTCATAAACTCCAAACTTAAGCAGTTTGCTATTTCTCCACCCTCTCATCAGCCTAAAATTAAACTGTTCAGAACACTTAAACAGGATCAGTTTACCTAACACCATGATTCAGAGACTGTTACCGAGTAACTACATGTACTTCAAACCACACTGCAGTTTCACATCTTTTTATTTCGCCTGCATTAAGACTCCATAGTTGTTCAGACACTTAAAAGGAGAAAGCACTTCTCACTTCACAAGAAAAGAACCCATTTTGCTACAACCCATGCAAATACATGGGGGGGGCAGGAAGGGGGGAAACATGAGACTTCATTAAGCCTACCTGTTTTCCAGTAACAATTCCACTACAATAAGGAAAACCTCTAGACCCCTCCAAAGGCTTAAATTGGAAGCGTTTCTAGTTCTTCCAATTCGGTTTGAGACATAAAACCAAAATAAAGCTCTATGCTTAAAATTGCTGAGATCAGCCCTTGTTCTCACTGTGCAGCTGATATCTTTGGACACTTCATTTCACTACTCTCCTGCCACTGAAAGCAGCCATTCTTTGGATTTTAAAATGGGATTCTAGAAACCCTCAGTCCAATAGCTTGACAGAAGCGCTTTGTTAAACCCTTCAGATATCTACTTTTAAAGGAAAATCTGGGTATTCAACATATTAAAAGAATTAAATGATGTCATCAAAAGCAAGCACAGAAAGGACAAGGTTTTGCAACAGTGTTTTAGTGATCCTCACGTATCAGAATATGAATTAGAGGCTTTGAGGTGTTTAGTTCCGTGACATGCCTGTAAGAACACACTTCACACAAATTCCCTGGATCACAAAACTAATTAACAATCTCACTGAGCTATGAACTCTAAGAGCTCCTCAGCTGTTCTGAGCTTATCCAGAAAATATTTAAGTACTGAAATTCCATTAGCTTTCAATGGACTGAAAATGCTCTAGCTGGTAATTCAGCTATAAAAAAGTTCATTTGAGATTAAGTGACATATTTAATGCTACTGAAAATTTTAGGATATGCAGGCTAAAAATAAAAATGCTACTCTATCTTCTTTTGCTGTGCTAATGTCTTACATCTTGGCATGTCTCCAGTTATTGGTTTTCAGGCTAAACAGATATTATGATACATTTGGCAGAAATTCCTGCTTGGGATATGCTTGCATCCTTCCCCAGGTACTGCTGTGCATTCCTACCTTCTCAGTTGTGTCTCTAAGATTTTTCTGGGCATTGCTTAATCAGCTCAGGGAATTCATTCAGCTCAAGTTGTCTTGCAGAGCAGGCTGGGATAGCTGTTTCACAGCCCCCGTTTATATCACCCAATACTGCCATCACCATCCTCTCTATGTTGGTCCCTTCTCCCTTGTCCGTGGCTGTTCAAGCCCCCCTTCTCCTGCAGGAGAACCGTTCAGCAGGGCTCACAAGGTCCACCAGTCACATCAGCAAGGCCACATTCTTCAGTGACAGTGTTGATGCAAAGAAGAGAAACAATTTGTAGTACTGCGGCGAAAAAGAAACCTACAGCACCCAAAAGGTTACTTACATTGCTGCAGAAATGGAAGTGTTCCCTGCTCCTGTTCACACTATGCTCCTTAAACACGTGTGCTGGTGCAGCAGACACCCTGCTGCAGTGCCCAGGCTGAGCACTAGAGTGAAACCCAAGCCCAAGGTTTGCTTTTGGTAAACAGGCATTTTCTATCAGTTGACTAATCTATTAATTGTACAACTAACAGATAGTTGATTAAGGGCACTGGACAGGACACTAAAAATGCACTTGGAAAACTTAATACTTTATAACATCAGGAGGAAAAGTAGGAAGAATTAGTAGGGCAAGGAACTACGTTACTCTGTATGCAAAAGGGTATACTCTTTATAGCCTGGACCCTTGTCAGAAGTGGTTAACAGCCATACCCCTAAAGGTTAAACAAAAAACTGCAGAATGAATGCGTTATTTACTTGATACACTGAAAGTTACAAACTTATATTGCACTAGTTTCAATTAGAATTACTGGACCCACACAAATAGAATTGTATCTAAATTTAAATACAATTTCCTGACACAGCTACTTTCTAGCAGCAGTTATATGTACACAGTTAATGACATAAGTAAGCCCAAGATAAGTACATTTGTGATGTTGCAGCAGTTTAAGGTTAAAGCAAGCCTAAAGCCAGAATACAATTATTCCTTCTCCTACAAGACCAGGGTGAGGATAGCACAGGTTGAGAAACAGTTTTAATCCAGGAAATAGAAGTCTGTTAGGATGCAGGATTCCTAATAGTGATCTTAAGTAGTGAAAAGAAAGATATGGTACTATTCACATGCTTACTTGCAAAGTCATCTTCAGCTCTCAGACTAGAATTGTTTAATGAGATCAAGTGATCTCTAGAAGAGTGGGCTTACTATACAAAGACTGCCTATCTTTGTCTGACACATGTTTATACAGCGTAAGATCATGAAAATCAGGAGACTCCCAGATGCACTGCTACTTTATCTGACCATTACCCTAGCAACCTACAAAATCTAGCACACCTTTCTTCGCAAGAGGTTATAGCTAGACTTGGACAACCCCACCTTTCAAGGCCATCCAAGTCAGAGTAGTGGCCTATTATAGCTATGAAATATCTGTATAACACCCCTACTATCCTTGACAAGCACAGCCCAACTTTGCCTAAGAGTTTTCAGACAGATGCATCATTATAGCTTAGAAAGCAAATCCAACAACAGCAGGCACTTACTTGCTAGGTAAAACTCTTAAATATGTCCTCACACCATTCAGGAGAGGACCATTCTAGATCATTCATTACAAATAAATAGATGGTACCTTACACGTTAACAGTACTTTCAAGGTAAAAAACCTTGCTTCGAATAATCTTCATGTCCAAGGAAAATGGGATCTAAATGCTACCCAAGGCTGCAAACTTGAATGAAACCTTCAAAGGTTTAGTCAAAGGGAGGCCTCAGTCTGGTCAGACTAAGCATCAGAAGAGTAAGTTTACAGCAATTCTTTAAACTAAAGTCAGATCTTATGCTGACCTGAAATGCAGGCAACTGCATGTATATCCCTATTCGTGAGGGAATTTGAAAATCCCAGATACTGAATATCTGACTAAATACAGTTGCAAAGATCACGATAAAGTTAATACTCTTAAGTCAGGTAACAACTGTATCAAGAGATAATCACTGTGCGCAGCCATCCCAACACTGTACTGTTCTACAATACTGCAGCCACATGCAGTCCATAAAGCTTTGCAGGTTATCTCCTTTAGAGCTTGAACAGACACTAGAATGCAAGTCTTATTTCTGCTGCTTCATTTTGGTCTTGAGGCGTCTTTACACAGCTCTGGATAAAAATGCTCATTTCATTACAATTATTCTATTTGTCACAGGCATGGAGGCATCTCCATTTCCCAGCCCAATAAAGCAAAGCCTGTTTCCTCCCCTAGCCTTTAAAAATTCAAATGCTATTGAACTAACAAAGGGAAGAATCATGTAAGGCAGCATTAAAGAGACTATTAGAATAAGATGACAGAGTTACACAAAAGCCTTTCTAATTTACTACCAAGCTAAGACTAAGCTATGATACACCAAGTTGATTCTTGCTTAAAGAAAACACACAGCTCATCTTGAAACTGAGCCCAGTAAGTGGAAACACAGCTATTTGGTTGTTCAGTAACACTTTTGTACAACTGCAATCTGCCAGTCACCTGGGTAAACAGTTCTAAGTGGACAGATGACACTAATCCAAGTACGTTTCTGCTTAACTCACATATAATGAATGCCTACAAAACATTACAAATACCTGCAAGAACAGAAGCTAATGGTTGCCTCCACTGCTGTTCCACTTCATCTACCAAACCATTTTATTCAAAATATGAACTCCCCTAGGATATGATGCACGAAAATAGTCTAGGGAGTGCTGTATCCCTACAGTCATTAGGTGAGTCATCTCTACCCTGACTTCCTCATGGAGGAGGGAGATAAACTGGCAGTTTCCCCTACAGGATTCCTTATAGATCCTAATGGGGAATCATAAAGAAAAAAAAGCAAACCAGAGACAATGTAATGGTGGGAAAACTGCCAATATTCCAGCATGCACCAACTTCCCAGGGAGAGCACCATAAAAAAAAAAAATTATTAATCTGTGTTAACAAGTCAACTGTAGCACTGCTCAATTTGTATTCCTGCTGCTACAGTGTGAGAAAATGCCACTCATTACTGTACCAAGTCACAGAGAGACTTAACATGATATGGTGCCTTCAGGAGATCATCACTATTTGGAAGCTTGGTATTTCTGTCCCAGATGCAGCATCAGCTCCAGTGACACTGACAAACATATGAGGAAAAGACAACAAACAAGGCAGAGAGTTCTAGAACTAACCCTCCTGGTAAATACCTAAGCAGGTTGGTCCCCATAAGGCTGCCAATGAGAGCAATCTTTCTTTTAGAGCAGTAAGGTACTTGCACAACAGGCTTCTTTGAGTATTAAGAGGTTAACTCACTTGAGAACATTTGTAAAAAAATTTTAAAAAGTCACAATTTATAGAATACTCTGCCTTTTAGAGCTGAGTTACTCCATTCACTTTTTGCACTCTGATGTAATCAAAGTTAAAGTGCCCTTTTAAATCCACAGAAGCTGTGCAGCAACCAGGACCGTGTTTAGTAGGTTTCTTACCTGTTCTGGTCTTTAAAGGCTTTTGACATTGCTTTCTACAGATGTCCCTTTGATACCAACAGCATGGTAGAATTGCAGTTTTAATATTATACCTGTCATTTTAGACTTTAATAGTAGCTTTGCATCCTGCTTGCTTCACTGGGTGCAACCCACCAGCTCTGCCATGTTATTGTAGCATCCTGTCACACAGGTTCAAGGCCCATGTCAACAGTGATGAACTAGATAAGCACAAAACATGCTGCTTCACCCTTCCTTCAGTAGTAGCATCTCTTCATCAGAAGAAACACCAGGGTGTATCAGGCTCACAAGCATCACAGACTCCTGCAATGGAGGCATTACAGCACCACCCTAAAGTGAAGTTCCTCCAGAGAGGTAAGATCTCTCAGGGAGGATTCTAGTCTATCACAGTCCCCCTGAACTCTCACACAAAAGGTCTAGTATTTAGAGGTAGTTACAGATCAATACAAAGCAGTTATTAGAACTGCCTGTTTGATATAACACAACAAAAGAGTCATAATTGTACAGAGTTCTATGGGTGGGGGAAAAAAAACTACGGAACTACTGTCCCACTGTTTAGTTTGAGGAAGAGGAGGCTGAGGGAAGACCTCATTGCTCTCTACAACTACATTGTAGAGAGGTTGGTGCTGGTCTCTTCTCACAGGTAATTAGCAATAGAATGAGAGGGAATGGCTTCAAGATATAACAAGGGAGGTTTAGGCTGAACATTAAGAATGCACAGAAAGAGGGGTCAGGCACTGGAATAGGCTGCCCAGGGAGGTGGTGGAGTCCCCGTCCCTGAATGTGGTTAAGAGTGGTTGAGACATGGTGTTGGGGGATCCGGTGTAGGGGAGAACTTTGTAGAGTGGGGCTGATTGTTGGACTCAATCCCAAGGGTCTCTTCCAACCTGAATGATTCTAGGATTTTCCATGTTATTCAGTGCTGAGCAACTAGCATATTGTACATAGTATCAGGTAGAACACACTCTTTATTTCAACAAGATACTGTATTATGACTTCTACTTCCACTAACACTACTGCTATTACAGCTAAAACTGCTTCTTCTATAGGGAGATACCCAACCAGACCTCTCCAGGAAGCCTTCTGGTCAAGTATTAAGCCCCAAAAGACACAATGCAGACAGACTATAGAAGAGGATCTACCACACTGCTCTTATCCTGGCAAGAACTTGCTAAGAAGCCTGATAGAAGTCTTTTACAAGCACAAAGACTGAGTTAATACCATTAATCAGTATTACTATGCTAGGATTTTCTCACTGTGGTGGTAACTGTGTAGTTGCCTAATTACTTAGAGTGAATTATGACACCATCTCTCACACCAGTCAGACTCATACCAGGAAAGAAGCGATACCCATGCAGCAGTTGTACATCACCCCCAATCTCACTGACTTGCAAAGCATATTTCAGCTGTGCTTCCTTTGAAAGCTCATCCATGCAGGAACATGCTTATTGTTGACACACAGCATATACAAAGTTCCCCAAACCACTGCTAAGAGATAATGACATGCTACAGATAATCTAATATTACTTTTAATCAGCTCAGAGTATAACAAACCAAACAAGTCAAATACCTCAGCTTAGGCAATGTTTTAAGTGGCACAAATTTGAGACTCAAATGCTATGTCAGTAGGAGGTTACAGCATGGTTTCAGTTCCTACTTCTGCAGATAGCCTACAGCTCTACAATCAAAGAAGTCACCACTAACATTTATCTAACAAATGCCAACATATACTAATTCAGCCATAATCATGCTGCAGAGTTGCAGGATTTAATTCTTCATCTCATGAAATACTACGCAGCTCAGGGATTTGAGCTGCAGGAGTTCACCCATTGGTCCTGTAAATACAGCACAAGACACTGCCTGCAGTAGACAGGCCATGAACTGCTACCACTGCTCTTCCAGAAGATGAATCATGCTAGATCATGCTGCCCTCCATCTCCCCAGTGAACTGGATGCCTGGAATAAATTAGAAGGCCAAATGCTATTTAGTTTGGCTTGGGTACTACCAGTAGAAACAACTGTGCCTGTCCATACAATTACACTCCTTGCTCCTGAAGCGGTTAGTGTCTTTGGTTCCCGTCTCCATCTGGGAAGTGCGAGCCACTGCTGTGCTCACATTTAATGGAGGTAGGAGAGTAATAAACCCCTCCTCTGAGCTTACTTTTAACCATGGAGTTCCACCTCCCCAGTGGCACTGGAGAATCATTTCCCTGTAGCCTCTGAAAGCAATTCCACTATTTTAAGCACTTAACTGAAGTGTTCACAGATGTATCCTCTAAATCACTAAGCTCCTCAATCAGGCACACCACACAAGTGCCAAGCACTGAACCTTTTCCCCACCTTTCAGTCAAATGCATTTGCATCACACAGAACAACAATAGTGACATTTAGTACTTCAGATAATTACTAGTTAACTGTAACTCAGTTGCTGTGTTAAGTCATCTTTAAAGAGATTTCTTCAGTTTCCCCAGCCAGGAAGAGTCAATACCATACCAAGGTATTCAGCACATCTAAGAAGCTACCTTTCTGCTTAACTAAGAACAGATGTTTCAAATAAAGCAGCATGTAGTTTTCCATTCTACTACATTCACATATTTTATCTCGAAGCCAAAAGCAGTATTTTTATTTTTAAATGGAAACTGAATTATTATACCAGTACAGGGAGTCACACAACAGTAAGTGTAAAGTTAATAAAACTAAAAAGCTGTGGAGAGTTTACTCTATGGGAGAAGCATTATCCTCAGTCTCCCTCATGGATGCTCTGCCTACCATTATAACAGCATTCACAGCCACGCACGGAGCCTCTAGAGTGCTATAGAAAGAAGAATGGCACAAAATAACATGCTTGTTGGGGTGGCAGACTGTTAACTCTGACTCACTTAACTTCAACACAGAGATGAGGACATATTTAGTTCAGGACACTTCCCTTATTGACCTAACAAGTGACAGGTCATATGAAAATACAGAATCAATGCAGAATATAAACTATACATTTATCCTTGTGTGCTCTTTTGAGACATTTCCTCTCTCCACAGAGCACATTCCCAGAATAAAAAAACCTACTCCTCTGGTACACAGCCAGCTCATCTCATAGCTCTCATGCCTTTCCTGGGAAATCAGCACAACAGGGTGCTTTTGCACACTAATGTGTACTGCACAGTGAACAGACAGGAAGCACTATGGGTCTGTGTGTAGCTACAAGGACCATAACCACAGTGGGATCCAGAGACGTGCTGGGATAGCTCTGACATTTAGGGGGCTGCAGTGGATGGCTGCAGGCTCTTTAGGACAGACAAGCCAGGAAGGCAAGCCAGGCAAATTGCCCTTCCCATCAGAAACGCAGGAATGCATGAAGCTCTACCAAAGGATGATCAGCCAGTTTATGGGTCAGCAATAGCACAGTCAGCAGAAAAGCTAGATGAGACAATCTCCAGGAGCATCCTCCAGCCCCTGCAGCTCCACAATTCTAGTCTATGCCCCAACAATACAGTTGCTACAAATCTTATTTGTGGGGAGTCTTTAGAAGTGGAAAACCCATTTGATAACTTCTACAAGTAGAACAGAGGTTAAAACCCCCAAACTTACAGCAAGCCCTTCATTACTAACACCTAATTGGAAACCTTAACTAATACTTATTTACAAGACCATACTAGGAGGCATGCTTATCAGACAATACTAGAAAACAGTTGTAAATATTTAAGGAAAGGAGGTTGTGCAAGATCACTGCTTGATCCCTGTTTCACAAACTAAATTAAGATAAAATATATAAGTAGGCTGGTGGTGAAACTGTATGTCTTTTTTTTAATTAGTCCCTTTCCATTATAGCTTCAGAATGGATTCACCAAGCCTATTTTGATTTTAGTTTACCAGATAAGAAATGAAAAAGTAAATTATCAATGAGCTTGAGGAACCGTTTTAAAAATTAAATTGCTTCCTAAAATAAAAGTTTTGAGAATGAGAAAATAGAATGAGAAATGGCACCAGTTTCAAGCACACATTCCCGAGTTTTGAAAGGCTATTTCCTTAAATTGCCTAGATAGTCTGTTTTATGACGTGGTAGATAAAAGAAGGCGGCTGCCATAAAAATCAGTCAATGGGATTTCTTGGTGAGTATACTAATGAGAATTCCTTACCTACCCAGAATGGGGTCTCACAGTAAGCTAAGAACACCAAATAGCATAAGAGTACCATCATGGGGAAGAGTTTTTGTGCTGCAGCAGTTTAGTGGAAAGGCTGTATCAGAGATCACTACATACTTTAGAATTAGTTATTTCTAACCAGGGAACATCTACCTGATTAGCAAAACCATCTCTCTTCTAGAAAGCTAAGGCAATTGACACAGAGCTTGGTCTAAAAACCACTGCACTTGTTAAATGTCTGCTTTAGACCAGTACCCAAGAGTGCCCTACTGTGCAGGGTAGCACTAACCTTATGAACTAATGCCTTTAAAAAAAAAAAATAAAAAGCCACTGTAGTGTTCTGCAACATGGAGTCCAGAGTTCAGGTAGCTCCCACAATTAAACTAAGTGCTTTGTCACAATTTTAATATAATACTGTAATGCAGTAGCCTAATAAAATTCTCTATCAGTGGGATTTGTTTTTTTTAAACCTGTGATTTAAACCATTAGCTTGCAAAAGACCGTCATCAATATTAAATTGAAGTTGGAAACATTATCATGGCCATCTAGATGCCCAAAACCGGGGCTAAGTCTAGGTCCATAGTATTCTTCTAAAGAATGATCTCTCACCACAGGTAAAGACACATAAAGAGCAACAAACCAGAGAAATCACAGTATCTGTGGAACTCAGCATGTTCGCAGCTTTGCTGTTATATGCTTCAACTTCAGCAGACTATCATGTTGCAAATTCAAGAACATATTAAAAACTCGAGTTTTATTGCACTATTAAAATATTTCACAGTAATCACATCAACTGACAGCAACACTAGTTCACAAGCTAACAGTTAAGGGGATTAGGGCTTTAACAAATGTTTATAATCCTGTAACCATTTTTTTAGTCTCTGACTTGTGATCCTGCAAAGATTCCTCACCAGGACTGCGTTTCCAGTAAGTCTTATATTCCTGGAATCAAGTATTATTTGCTCCCTTCTCAACCAACTCGGCAAGCATTATTAGGGCAGCTACGGGCTCAAGGTTCCGTATAAAACAGTTGGAAGCGACAGCTCCACGCAAGCACTTTGTCACCATTAAGATTCAGGTAGCTACTTACACAGCAGGCTAAATAACAGTCTCACATTACATGACTTCATGACTTTCATTTTGACAGGTCTTCAAAAACACATTTGCACATCTCAAGCACAAGAGGCAAAACAGATCCTCTAATATTACTATTAAAGCAGTATTTGGAAGAACATGAAGAGACAAAGCATGAGTTATATAGACTTATCTTGCTTAAATGACAAGACAACTTGATATTTCTGGGGCAGGGATGGATAAAAGTTGCTTAATCCTGTTTAATGGACGATTAAGCTATCAAAAAAAAAAATGGTTGTTTTTCGGCAGCTACTAACAAGTACTTTTTAAATATCTGCTCCATAGCCTCTTATCAAGAGCCAGGTATTAACTGTATCGTAGAATAAAAGCCCACAAAATTTATTATTACCACTAGGAGAGTCAAAGAGCCAAGACTGTTTGCTGACCTCGCCGACTTGTGCATTAGCAGGTAACAAGCAATGGAACCTTATCACCACTGCTTGATGGTGATGCAGAACAGTTTCCAGAGACACAGGGATAGTGGGTGAATGAAGAGAGAAAGGCCTAAAGAGCTGAAGGTTTTTTATCAGCAGGATAGTATTTCTAAGTCAGGACAGAGTTTGAGAATACAGTTGCTGTCTAACCTTGCTGATAATTAGCATGAGCACCCTTTATGAGTCAATCACACCAAGGTTACTTGAAGTCATAAGGGCACACCGGGTATGTAAAGCAGCAAACACGAGATCCATGCTTGTTTATCTCTGGGGCCATCCCCAGCCACTGTCTTTCACTCAGACACCCAGAGACCAATACTCCCATCCTGAGTTGTTTGCTCCAAGCACAAGACACCTACTGACCTTCAGCAATGCTTGTTTGCCTTGATACCACTGTGCACTCACATTCTCCCAAGTGCTCACTGCCTGCACAGCTGCCATAAGAGACAGTCTCCTTCAGTATCTCTGCTAAGAGAGGCCATTAATTCAAATGAATTCATCATGTAATAGAAAGCAATTCACTTAATCAGTAAGCAGTCACATGGAGTTTGAATCTAGTCAATAAGAAATTATCAAGTTAAACTTAAAGAGCAAGTATCCATGGCACAGAAATTGAACAGCTCATAAAGCAACAGGACAAGAACAAACTACAAACCAGATTCCCAAATCACAATGTTAGAGCTTGCTCTGCTGCATCACTTGTCCACTTCTGCTCCGTTCACAGGACAGTTCTGTTGCTTGTGAAGCCTGGATCCCAACACTTCCCAGAGAAGCAAGCCTTTTTATCCAGTATTTGGACAAATAACTGGCACTTCATCAGTTAAGTTGCAGCTGAAAAAACTTAAAGCCTGAAAGAGGCATAAGATTGCATAACCTATACTCCATTCAGGATTTCAGTGTACACATCCAAGTTGTCCAGGCAGTGTCTCATCATTACTGCCTTGATTTGATCAAAGTGTCTCAACTGCTCTTCTCTCCAGATATCAAGTACCACGGTTCTGACAATTAGAGGTAAGTTTGAGAGTTTTAAAGGGTGACTGAGAAAGGGCATTGTCTGGTCAAATTATGCTCTCAGTAAAGTTTTTGTAAAGCATTCCAGCTAAATCTTTAAGCTAGACATTCCTCTGCAGCATATACATAACAGCAGTGAAAATAGGTCAGCTTCACTTTTCTCCAGGCATACAAAGCAAAGTCAAGTTTACCTACTCCAGAAGGGGTGTACAACAAACAATTTACAACTAAAAATATAATACAGGAAGCTTATTTACTGAAGTTGTTTGAAAGTTTCTCTATTCCTTAAGTTATTTCATTCAGGAAAGCAATACAAAAACTTTTACCATGGTAAATTATATCATCTGATAAGCAAAAAAGCAAGTTCAGTATACAAGAGCCAGGAGTACCAAGCAGTAGATAAAACTTCTAGCAAGTCTGCTAGAAGTTAATAAGTTGTAAAGATGCTATGGCCAAGTAAGATTGAGCCATTGCTATTACATTTTCAGCTTTCAAGCAAATCACTTACAAGAACCACAACTCTGGTTCTAGTTGTTAGTTCCTTTTCTCAACTTTGATAATTTCACTGGGGGCAGGGGTGGGGGTGTAGAGTTTAAGGCCTCTAAAGACAGACAGCTTTTTCTGAAAAACATGGCTCTGAGGATGTCCTTGAACAGACACTTTCTTCCCCCTCATAAGAGAGGAAGATTTCAGAACTATACGACAGTTCAACAAGCAAAAAGCTACCTAGACAGCAAACTTCAGCTTTGAAAAAGGCAAGATTAGCCTTGGTGCAAGTATAGTCTCCCTGCTCCCTTTCCCCTATAAGAACACTCAAAGGTAGTTAAAAGTAAGTAAGTCTTCAGAATCGATTCTGGACTCCAGCAGAATGAGTTAGGCCTCCACCAGCTGTTCAGGAAGCATGACTGGGATCTCTCTCACACCCGCTCTCCCTGCCCTTCTCCAGGTAAGGTCACATTCAGGCACCACCTTTCCCCTCCTCCAAGATACTTCCCGCACTGGTAAGGCTACGGAGGGAATAAGTCGCAGCACAGAGAGAACCTGGCCAGCTAAAACAAGATCCTTCAAACTTCTGGCTAAGCTGAGACCAATAGCATCTCAAATCCTCCATTTATCTCCCACAGATGAAACGCTATCACTTATCCCAGGGCAGCCATGGGAAGACAGAGAGAGAAGCCTGCACAGAAGGAATTCGCCAGAGAAACTCACGCTCAAGGCCAGCTCCTCCTCGCCCTTCCCCTCCCCCAAGCCCCACTTGTAGATACAAGTCACAGCAACCGCCCAGCGCCGGTGACTCCACCTCAGCCCCAGCGCCAAGGAGCCAGACCCACGGACGGGGGGCTGCGGCGCCTCACCTCCCGTTCCACCTCCCGTTCCGCCTCCCACGCGGGCCCAGGGACACAGGCGGGGAATCGCCTCCTCCCGCTAAGCCGGCCGAGGAGCCGCGGCCCACGATAGGAGTAGAAGCCTCCAAGCTCTCCTCGTCCCACACCCCCGCGGTGACACCTCCCTTCCCCCTCCGCTGAGAAACGAGGGGGCTCAGCCACATCCCCCAGCCGGCGGGCCCAGGCCCCCTCAGGCCGCGGCAGCTCCCGTCTTCTCCCCCCGAGGGCGCCAGGCCGGCCGAGCTCCCCGGAACCCCAACGGGGGGTCTCTCCGAGGCACAGACACCCCACCCCAAACTTCCCCCTCACCTGGGGGCTAAGAGCCGGCTCCGCGCTGCGGTTCCCCCTCGGCGCCCGGNGGGTGGTGCTGAGGGGAAAGGGCGGGTAGGGCTCTGCTCTGCCGGGGATGGCGTTTCTGTGGGTGGAAGTGGGTTCGGGCTGCTGAGGAGCGTTCCCGTTCCGTTAAGGGAGCAGCAGGAACGCTGCCCACCCATTCCACCGCCGCTTCTGCCTGCGAGGCGAAATGGCCCTGTGGGGAGCTGCTGAGGGGGTGGTTTCCCCGCAAGACCCCGGGCGAGACCCCCGCTGGGAGGCCGAGCTCGTAAACCTCTCTTTTGAGACAGAGGGAGCTCTGTTTTGACCCGAAAGAAGTAAGGAAGGGCTCTATCTTAAATACATCGGCTAAATCGTAGAGCTGCAGAAATTACTAATTTTGGGATCAGAAAGCAAAGGAATGGGAACGTCCCTGCTGTTCCTCCTACGTGTGGGGGCTGCTGAGCCTTCTATTAAATGACTGTATCGTGATACTGTCGTGTTTGTGTGCGACACAGGGCAGTTTCCACTGCTCAGGAAAATACAAACCTTAATGCCTATTGCTATAATTACTGCAACTCCTTTCTTCAAATCTTTATCAATCCCCAAATCCAGATTCTTCTCCCTGTCCAGTTAAAATGTTAATCACACAATGGGACATAGCTGTCCTGCCAGCTACAAAGGAAAACACACCTTTTCTCTCTGCTTTAATTAATTTGGTTAATTTTCCTAGCTTTTAAGTGTTGGCCTATTTCAATTCTATGCACTAAAGTTACAGTGAATACATTTGGTGAAATTCTACCTCCCAGAGAAACAGCACTATGCATGAAAACACCCGTTTGGGGAAATGATGGAAGTAATTATTGACACTGGTCTCTGGGGGTTCCAACCCTCTGAGGTACAGAAATAACAGGTTAAGCAGCGTTAACTACTGCTTCCACGTTAGGCTGCTTTATAGCCTTTTACAGAAGAGAAAGGGAAGGAATTAGTCACCTTCTACCTCTATCCATTCCCCTATCCATTGATAGCCAGGTGAAATTGTGTTTTGAAATCGGACAGCATAAAAAAGGCCTGTCACTTAAAATAAATGAAAGGGAAAAAAAAGCAATCCAACTTTATAAAAGTGATAGGTGAAACAATGGCCTATTGCCAAAACAAAATAAAATGGAGGAGAAGGAGGAATGGAAAGAGATTTACTGTAATATGTAATTTCGGGGTTGGCAAAAAATGCTAGGAATAAGAAAAAGGCAGTTACAGCAGCAGAAAAAAGTAGGTGTGTGGCTCTGAGAAACAGCTCAGTGCTTCAGGACTGCACAAAAAGTAAATGTCTTCTGAATTTCTCCCCTCTTGAAGGCAATGATGTTTTCTACATTGTTTGTAAGTAAACAGAATTGACCTCATCCTTGCATCACCATCAGTTTCTCCTCCTAACCCAACAACTGCAAAACACCAGATTTTTGTTAACCCCTTAAATGGAAAAGTGACTTTTTTTGTGTGTGTGTGTTTATTGGGAAACATCCCAATTCCAGTAATTCTTCCCCTCTGCATTATAGATTCTGTCAGATTAAGAATTGCATCAATATTCATCCTGCCTGCATTAGAAGCTGGCAGACGGAGACCTATTTACATCCATGTAGAGAAAGAATAAGCAGAGTAAGAAGTATTTCCAAATGTGAAAGCATGTTGTTTTAGAGCTAACACTTACATTACCCAAATCCTCATATTTCTAGGCAGGAATTGGTTTTGAGATAGATTTTGTTCATCATTATATAGTCCTCAAAAAAATGATATATAATTAGAACTGTTTCCCATTTATTATGTAGGTATATGTCTCCATAGCTGTCTTTCATGTTGTGCATGAAATGTGGTGGGACCTGTAGCTCTAATGTGACTATTCACATAAGATAAATATTTTCAGCAAATCCTATCTAATGAGTTGAAACTATCAAGAACCTGGGAAGGTGGGTCTTTTCAAACTGAACAGTCTGCTGCCCATATCACACTCCTGACACTTCCTCTTCCCCCTTGCAAAAAAATGGGTTGAGAAATTAACCACATCTGTCCTGCTTCTGCAAGTTGTTTAGAGGAAACCTGCTTCTTTGTAGTAATCCAGTCATGACAAAGAACATTTGTCTCATGCCACGTTTTGAATCATTATGCATGTTGCCTGGTATAATCTCCATGGTTACCATAGGTGTTACAGATATATTTATGCTTCAGTACTTCAAGAAGAAAATTTCTATAGAACAATTTAGGGGAGAAAATTCCTTTTCACTGTCATTTATATTGCATTTATTTTCTTCTAAGTGCTTCGCAGACAATAAGCGTTTGCTTTCTAAACAAGTAAGATTTCAGTAGAGATGGAAAAAAATTATCTCCAGCTGTTTCTCTGTCATGCCATAATGTATTTTAAACTGCAAATTCTTAGCAATAGGGACAGTGTTTTTGATGCATGCATTTAGTTTCTAGCCCACTAAGTGTTACAGGGCACTCTGTCCCTGATAAGAGTCATGAACTCTAGGTTCATGGGTGGGGTGTGGTGGGATAACTGAGCAGCAAATATTTTTTCTTTGGAAAGACGAAGACTCATACTTCCCTTCTGACCAGTTCTGTTTTATAAGAAGAAATATATTCTAGAAAGATGGTTAATTCAAGCACGAATTAGCTGAAATTAGTTCTAGGAACTAGTGATGGGAAAGATGTAAAACCTGGATATGTAGCTTTATTTGATTTTTGATATTTTTTTCTCTTTTTTTCACTTGTAGAAGTAATTGACAAAGAAAATCAAGGAGATCTATATAAGGAATCAAATGGAAAAGATGGTAGTAGACCCATTCCTAGTAAGGTGGATAGTAGACCACCAAACCTAGCCCGAATGCTGCAGGGAAGAGGGGTGCTGTGTAAATTTTATGGGATGTATTGATCAGATCCCTTGGATTACCATATCCTCCATGGCTGAGGGGACATATGCTAATGTTGTTATCTCCCTCTCCTTTCTGATAAATTTGTGCTAGATGGGACTGGCAGTTGCCTTGGTCTTCATGTTTTTCACTTATGCCCATGCAGTGTTTGCGTAAAACCACCATCTGCATACCCAGTTCTCCTTTGACAGTGTTCTACAGCGTCTCTGGTTGTTTGGGGCTTTTTTTGTTGTTGTTGGTTGGTTGGTTTTGGGGGTCTTTTTTGCACAAATGACTACAGGAGAAACAAGATAAGGAGCCAGTTCAGGAAAAATATATTTGAGGAACTATAAGGCCTAGCAGGCTGCAAATGATGGCCAGAAGGAATTCCTCTTTCCTGGAGGGAGCATATAACAGTAGTCTCAGGGGTAAAAGGAAAGGTATGTAAACTGATGAGGAATTTGGAGAGAGGATCTTGAATTGCAAGGGAATCAGTGCTACCGAGGAAGTCAGTCTTTGCAGGTTTAGCGATGCCACTTGCAATCTCTGGCAGCTACAGAAATAAGAGGCACATTCCGTTCTCTGCTGACATCTGAATGCCAAAGAGGGACAGTGGCAGGACAGGTACCTGCTTCACAACTTTTACCCCTGCCTCAGTTTACAAGGGAATGAGAATGGAACTGTTGTCAGTAATAATTACGAAGAAGTCAGGGGTCAGTGGAGAAAGAAGTGGTCCTGCCACATCTCCAGCACTGAGGCTGAGACAGTAGCATAAGAACAGGTTGAAGCAGCAGGGAGGTCTTGTCTCTCTCTGAAGGAATTCTAAGTTACACACAGTCAGTCCCTCATAGTACCTCTGCAGCCCAAAAAGCAGTGAAGGTAATCAGACCCAAACACTTTTATTAATTTATACAATCCAAAGCTACTGTGCTTTTTTTTAATCCATTAAGCTATTTTTCAATCAAAATGAATGCTAGTGCAAAACTGGGGAGAACAGAAGAAAGTTGATTGGGTAAAATAGGAAAAAAAAAATTATTGGATCTTCTAGAATGCTGTGATGTCCTTTTTCTTCTCAAAATGAAGCATTTTTGGTATGTGCAGAGTTCAGCTGCCAGAATTAATCTAGCCTCAGATAACTTGTCAGAAGTGGTACATGTACATAGTGCCCACTCAAACAGAGTTTGTTCTAAAACAAAACCAATTTAGTCAAATATGATCTTCTGTTTGGGCATGGGTAGCCCAACAAGAACTACATTATACAGATTATTTGTATACCTAAAAGAATGTAGCTGACATTGCCATGATTTATGATTTCAGCATTAAAAACTATATAGCAGTAAACTAAAATATATGAGAAGCAAATGACAGTAAATGAAATATGTCTGTGGTTTCAGCCTTGTAGGAGTTTATGGTGTTTTGGCTATAACTTGCACTTTATTTTTGTTATGGACAGCAGGAAGCCACCACACTAAAATAAAGTTTACAATCAATCACCCCCTTCCATTTCAGATACATCTGGGATTTGTCAGGATCATGTCACAAGGTCATTTTTAAGGAGATTCTCACTGACGTTTTGTGAGGTAAGAGATTTCACAA
>VZTM01036761.1:217-11830 GCA_013400555.1 Jacana jacana
GTTTAGGTGTGTATTCATGGAAAAAGTGGACATTAGATGTGAGAAATCTGTGTGGGCTGTTATATAATCAAGTGCGATTGATGTGGCAATGACCTTTTTCATGTACAGCTCTGGTACTGAACATGTTTGCTCTTTCTGTGAATCTTAATTCAGTTAAAGCTGTACCAGCTGCTAGAAAAACTCCTGGAAAATCTATTACACAGATCGAAGTGAAGGAACTGGGATGCTGTAAGGCAGAGCCTTGGCAAATAAGCTCATCTTAAGGTGAATAACTGCATCCATGTTAAATGAGATTTTTTTGACCGGTATATGTAACATATGTATTCAAATGTTTTACTGAAGCATAGACTATATTGCATGCTTCTTGTGAAAAAAGGCTCTACAGTAGACATAAACATCTCATTTGAAACTGGCATTTCAGATGATCATGTAATTCATAGATAAGGTGTTTCTCTATTTCTGACTACAAGTTAAAAAATTAAAATGAAGAAGTTAAAAGTTAAAAACTCTAAGTTAAGACAATGATTTCTATGACCAGTGAACCTTGCCCTGCAAGTTTAAGCAAATGGAGGCAGTTATTCCATCTTTGGAAGTTCTGAATCATTTTAACATCCAGCTGGAGAACAAAAGGAATATAGGAAAGTTGGCTGAGGTGAACTGAGGGGGAAAATGTATTTTGAACAATGACACCATGTAAAGGACAATATATACTTTTGTTAAAGAAATAGTTTCATCCAAACCCCTTTCAAGAAAATTAGAAATCTCATGGTGAATAAATCAGGTCATAGATCATGTATTTGTGATTAGCTTTTATAAGATAGGAGAAAATTTAAACAGTCCTACTCCAAATATTTTAAAACTGGTCCAGAAGTTACAGAAGTTCCCAAAAATAAAATTCTCGTAGCTTAATGTTTGCTGGAATACTTAGTGGTGTTTGAGTGCTGTATTGAATAGGGAACTATTTGAGTGCTGTATTGAATCAGCTCATCCAAGGTATCATTGGATGAGTGGGGTGGAATATATTGAAATGTTGATCATGTTGCACATTAGCAAGCTGTGTATTGACAAGGACCTTCCATACTCAAGGTGTTTTTGATTTCTTGTTAAGCTCTCTCAGTGATTTGTGAGTAATCTATATCTAATTTAAAGCATTCAATAGAATCTCCCACATCTCTATTTTGAAGACCATCTTCTTTGATAGAATTTTTTCTGAACTTTATTACCCTCTGATTACACTTAAACATCTTGTGCACAAGCCTTGAGAGAGCTTGTCTAATGACTCATAATTGGTTTGATAGCTAGTCCTATTAGACAATCCACAAAATTTTCTTCCCCCCCTATTAGTTTGATGATCTGTGACCACTTCATTGGAATTACAACATGAGATATTGCAAAACACACATTAAGATGAAACTGAATAATGTTATTTACTTGTGATTGCAACTGTAATTGTTTAAGTGTCGGCATCATGTGCTCAGCAGAAGCCTGACTCTCTGCTGCCTGTTCTGCTCAATATAGCGCTTGCCTCACCTTGGGAGTGTGGTACCAATTTTAGTGCTTCTATTTTCCTCATTATTGAATGTGACTTTGATCAATGTGAACAGTATTGGCCAGGACACAGGAGAGCTCAGTTTTTCTTTTAAAAGCTCGAAATTTATCTCTAAAATCTTATACAAGCTTTCGTGTGTTAAAAAGAAAAAAAGTAATTTAAAAATGAGCTTTTAAAGCGGACTTTTTCCACACACAAGGCCAAAGGTTATATAAACTATCATTAAATGGAAAAAAGAATACAAAAAACAATAATAAAAAAGACTTGATGAGGAAAATATGTGAAAGAAGACAACTAGCTTTTTTTCTGTTTTTTTCCCCCTTTCCTTTAGAATAAAGATGTTCATGGCAGACACAAGGGAAAAACATGGAGATTAAATAACTGTGGCCTCTAATGCATACTGGCTTGGACACTTTGATCACTATGTGCAGGTCTGGGAGAGCCTTGATTCAGAGCACACATTTGAATTTGTATTCAGATGGCAAATCTTTCCCTTCAGCACTATGCATGTTCCACAAATACGGATGAGAGCAAGGGCTGGTATCCCTTACTCTCTGACTTCCACCTGCTGAGAACTACCAGATCAGAGACTCTCTTCCCTGGGCAAATAATAATTGTTTCATACACAGTGAAACAGATTCACAGAGAAACACTGGCAGAGACCCATCTGCTGGTTGGCATGCACTTCTGCAAGGGAGCCTCAAGTCCTTCCTCTTAAGAGGAAAAGGAAGAGAGAAATGAAAGCAGTCCCTTGAAGATCTCAGCTTGAATGTCTTTTTTGTTTTGGTTTGGTTTTTGTTTTGGTTTGGTTTTTGTTTTGGTTTGGATATTTTTCATTTGTATCCTGTGGTCTGATAGGGCAATGGTTTGGAAGCAAAGCCTTAAGGCTTGCTGAGGCTTAGGTGTAAAAACAGTACAACAACTCACTTAAGCAAATGTTAAGCAACAAAAACGTTGGATACTTAAAAGACTTAATACTGACTTCTCCTATGTAGAGCTATAGATAAATTAAAATTTGAGCCCATTCGCTTTATAGTTAGGGAACCATAGGCAGCAATCTGCAAATCTTGCTCAGAGCATCTCTGAGCAAATTTTTATATAGTAGATCTTGATGACAGACTGATGAACGGAAAGATACAAAAGGTGGATTTCTTCTCACTCACAAGTCTAAGACAGAAAAAACTATCTCAAAACATTATTATCCATTACATTCCTGAGCACTGAAACAGTGAAAAAAATGACCATCCATTGCCATTTATGCATAGTATTTTCTCCATTTTAACATACCTTAAATTTCCATATAGAGTGGTGGTTTTAATAAGGAAATGGATTGCTGACTACAGTAAACCAAAAAACAAAATAAAACAAAAAAACAGAAAACAAACCCCCAACCAAGCAATAAGTATCTCTTAGGAGTATGTTCAGTATTTCTGTGTATAAGCCACAACAAGAGCACTCATATAAATTCACAGAGGAAGCTTTAAAGCTGTGTTCCAGGTGATGTTCCCACAGGGGACTCTGTCAGTTCCTGCTGGAGAAGTTCACACATATATGAAACAACGCCATAATATTCTGGATATCCATAATATAATGTATGTCTTAAAATAACTGTGTGGAATATTCTTCATTATGTATTTTGCAAACTGTTGCCAAAAGTAAGCAGACCTTTTATCTTTTACCGAATTAAGTTATATACTTTATTTACATAATTATTGTTATATAGTTTCCCATGTTATTTCATTATTAAAGATTTTTAACATGATGCCATACAGAAGGTAGCTCTCGTTTCTATGTAGAGAGGAAGCAGAGAGCTCCCAGACTCTGCAAAGAGTATATTAAATGTTGCAGTTAAACCTGTTCAATGCAAATTAAAAGAAATAAGAGAAAGACAATTACTTCAGCAGTTTCTTATACAACTGTATTGTCGTCTTTCTTCTAGTGTTTCCTTCTACTCATTGATCTACTGGGTAAACAGATCACAGAATCACAGAATCACAGAATGTCAGGGATTGGAAGGGACCCTGAAAGATCATCTAGTCCAATCCCCCTGCCGGAGCAGGAACATCTAGAGCACATCACAGAGGAACATGTCCAGGTGAGTTTTGAATGTCTCCAGAGAAGGAGACTCCACAACCTCCCTGAGCATCCCGTTCCACTGTTCGGTAAAACAAAAAGGTCAACAAAAGGAAAAGTAAAATTATTTTGCCCTTTGGACAAGAAATGATTTCAGTACTCCCAAACTATGGAAGTTGCTTAATTCTAAAGTCACAAAGTCTCAAGGATTTATCTTTCAGTGGAAAACATGTAAAGGATTTTCAAGAAACAATATTACAGGTCATGTGTGGAGACCTGCTGGCATAGAGGCTATCCATTGTCCTCACTCCCAGGGCCTACTGCTATGAGGCCCTCTCCTTTCTGAGGATTTGTCTGGGCACACACAGGCTGACTTTCTAGTCCCAGGAGGCAGTGCCTTATGTGAAAGTGCTGCATCAGGTGCATCAAGGAGACAGTGCTCGTTGTTTAGCTAGACTGTGTCCTGAGCACTGTGAGACTCCAGGGAGGAGAATTGCCAGGAGCATATGAACATCAAGGTATGCAATGGTTATATTTTCACAAAATGTGAAAGCAGAAGATGCCAGGAGAAATATGGTTGTGTAATAAGCTATATATCCTGTTCTGAGTCTAGCTAAATATCGGCTTCATATAGTGGTGCTGAATTTTTAGAAAGTGCACTATTGTCCACAGCTTTAACATTTTTACTACAGCTTCATAACTGAATCTGAAGTCAGATTGATTAGGTCATGTCTGGTCTTCCCAGTTTGAACCTAACCTCTTTGCTCTGTCAAAGGGAATGTTAAGACGCTCCATTCTCTTAGCAGGGATATAGTACTGGGTATTTTATGCATAGCAGCTCATGCAAAACTCCTTCAGTTTACTATTTGCTGTGCAGAAGATGCTTTTGGAAAAAAAAAAAATAGGAGAATGAGAAGACTGGTCTAACACCTGAAATATAACATTGTATAGAGTTTGGGAGAGGAATTTCATGGAAGAATGTGCCATGAGGAAGAATAATTGGTTTGCTATTTATTTTAGTCTCCTAATACGGATCATTCTTTGCCACCTACAACTTCTATTTGCTCAGGTAAAAAAAAAAAAAGGAACACATATAATTTCTCTATCTTTTCAGGATTTCCAGGTGCCACATGTTCCTGTTGCAGCTAAACTGCCCAACACATGGAATTTCTCCTTCACTGAGATGCAGAAGTCCCAGACAAAAGGTCCCTGCCTTCTGCATGTGTCAGACTTAGTATTCACAAGATGCTCGAATATTTCGTGCTTCCATTCATCCATATAACAATCCAAAATTTCACAGACAAAAATACAAAACCACAAACTTTGAGTACATTCCAGGAAGCTGGAATACTACAAAGATTTTCCCTTATATATATCTGGCATAAAAAATAGGAGGCATTGTAGTGATATATTTTCTTCTCTCCAGGAATCATATTCACAAAGAGGGAGGTTGCTGGTATCTCCCTTGGTATTTTCCCAGTTTTGCAGCATGTTCATGGCTTTGTGATGAGCATGTGTTTTGTGAATCATCTGGAGAATTGTGAGAGACAGACTGTCTAAGATGCTTGGGAACTAGAATATTTCCAATGCTAACAAGAATGGATGAAGAAGTAACTGTAGAGATTTAAGCATTTCACTTTTTTTCCACCAGTTGCCTTCCTCTCTCTGCCTTTCTACAGTTTCTTATAAAAATGGAAGTACAGGTTTTGTTGCTTTACATGGCTTTGCTATGGGTTTTATTGACAGATAGAAAGCATTGCGCTCCAACTTGGCTCACTGCCAGAGCAATAGTCATATCCAATGCCAAATTGCAGCACAAGACTATTTTGAATGACAGACTAAAGTGAGTGTAAGGATGTGAAAACAGGTGGTCTGGGATGTCTGGTATCAACAGAGCATCTGGTCGCTGGAGTGTGACTGCATTATACTTTGTACTCCTAATCTAGAGTGGTATTAGAAAGGAGTGAAGAAACTGGCACCTTTTCCAGACCGATTGTTTGGTAACCTGTCCTGAGTATCCACATAAGGAAAAATGTGTGGTTTATGGCTAAAAATATGTCAATTAATCTACAATTTCTCTACATAATCTGTATTTATAAAATTATTGGAAGGCAGGTCATCTTCACATATGCCAGAATATTTGCACAACATGGTTTTTCTTTCTTTTGTGAAGACACACAGCTGTTGCAAAACACTTCAATGATTTTTGACCTCTTCGTTCAGTTATAACTGACTAAATAAAGTAAACATAACTTTATGCCTGCTTAATGGTACCAGCTATATTAATATTAGACATTCTAATTCAATAAAATGACTTAAAATAGCCCTTAAGGGTGAGCATCCTTTCTCTCTTTGCAGTCAAATGCTTATTAATAACAATTTATCAGCAGTTTTAAGTGGGCAGATAGCAAAAGCCAGAAACGCTTTCTGTCAGGTGACACCAGAAGGTGTTTGGGACTCACACTGCAGGGAATGTGCAGGTTTTGCACTTTTTGGTACAAGGAGCATAACGTTTTTCTTTAGCATGCAAATACAGTTTTAGATACAGAATTGTAACAGCAGGTATGACAACATATGATCACTTTAAAGACATTAAATGTTCAGTTTCATAGCATATCAGCTCTTCCATGGTAACTCCTTATACGCATATACCTTCCTGCACTAAATAGAAAGTGATTCATGAGAGCTTATCACATGCTGAAACGTGAAATGTAGGCAGCAACATTTTTTAGTTAGCTTTCTGTTAATGACTGTTTTTCTTTCTGCCACAACTCTTTTACTGAAATCCGTGTAAGGACGATATCTGCATTATGATAAAGTTAAGAAGGGCTGATAAGGAAGTCTCTCATGTTCTCTATGTATAAGATGCTTACTAACACATTTCTCAGCTTTAGTTCAGATCACACATCTTTAGGACTCTAGGAATTACCTGGAATATCCTCACTCACACTTGAACTCAGACTTAAAAATAAAAAGATTAAAATAAAAAAAAACGCTCAAGGTACTGATGAAGCAAGTCCTTTTTTACATTCTTGCAACTCCTTTGTTACTGTATTCAGAAAGTTGGCTTTACCAGAGTGATACTTCATGAATATGTATCTTGAAAAAGAAATATAAAAAAATCATAGAGACACCAGCATCAGGAACTTCTCTCTCTTAGTGAAAAGGAAAAATATTCCATAAAATACAGCCATTGATGTTAACCATGATTGCATAACCTCTGATTGCAGTGATTGTAGCTTTTCATTGTGCACCCTGACCTTTCCCTTAAATTTCAGAGATTATTTAGGGAGATCAAGTACAGTTGTTCGGCTAACCAGATAACCTGTGCAATCAGTGGTCTGAATTCTCTAGTCTAAATATACATTATAATTCCCAAGACACAGACCTGAGATGTTTAATTACCAAAAAAATTATCAAAACAAACCAAACAAAAAAACATGAATCAATATTTTTAGTAACTTTTTACAGTATTTTAAGTTTATTTGCTAGGTGTTGTATATGACCTAAACATAATGAGAAATCAGATGCTAAGTCCTCCTGGACAGGATATGGAGGGTAGAGAAGGTAGTCCAACTCTGGTCAGCTCACAATATTATAAAGAAATAACCAATATTTATTTTCTATTATGCTTTGAGTTTCTGTGAACACTGAAGCAAAACAGGGTGTGAGAAACAGAGTACTCTGACAGGTACAAACCACATTTCTGCCTTTTATTCCAAAACCTTCTCTGGCCAGATTTTAAACTACCATGTCTTGTTTTGTGAGATTTCACCAAGGAATACCTGTCAGCATTAAAAAGTCAGCCTTTTAAGATGGTACAGCATGTAAGTGTATGCTCCCAGTCCATCAAATAGCTTTGAAATATCAAAGGTCATTACCTGCTCTAGTACCAGAACTCTTGTAACATGTTGTGGTGTCTCAGGTACATCTATGTGTTCATGTTAACTTTTTAATGGTGACAGATTCGTGGAGAAATGTCTGTTGGTCCAATGTGCTTCTGGTATCATCATTTCTTTGAGAAGGAATTTCAAGCTTTGCATTTGGAAATATCAGTTATTTTTAAAATTAATGTATTTGTTCTCATTAATACAGTGCTATTAACATCACAATTATAAAGCATACAGGGGGTGCACCGTTGGGACAATGTACCAATGGTGAAAAGACAAATACAAATGTCAATCAATTTATGAACCATGGCTCCATCTCCATGAAACAATTGAAATAAAGTGTCATACTTTAGGTTTTAATTTTCCAAAGTCCTTATTTATGTTCTACTAGAACTCTAAAAAAATAGCTTTTTTAGGTCAGATTTTAAGACACTTTTCCATTTTGAACTGTTGGAATGACAAAAGGAAGCAAGAATCATAGGCTAGCAAGGGGGAGCTCTCTGCAAGCCAGGTCTGGTTTGCTCCTTGCTGCAGCTGCAGGTATTGCCTTACGTGCTATGGGCAGCTCCAGGTGTGTCAGTGGCATGCAGTGCACCTCTTATCCCCATCGAGTCAAAATGGTCTTTGGAACCATCAAAAGGCAGGCAAAAGCAGTGCAGACACTTCTGCAGGTCACATCTCCATCCCCTGCCTGTCTAGAGACTGACAGGGAGAGAAGCAGAAGAGATGTGGGTGCGCTAACCTCCAGGCAGGACTCTGGCACTCATCAGGAAATACACATATGTTTCTTGTGGGGTTGGGTAGTCTTGAGGCGCTTCAGACTGCACATCATTATTACTACCCCCTGGTTTATGCTTTTCCTTTTCATTTCATAGTGATTTTCACAATGTTGCAAAAAGTTTTTTTGCAGAAGGGTAGAATAAAGGTCTCCAAGCATACAGTAAAAATAACATTAAGGGCTCACCTGTTTTACAATTTGTTCTCATCTGGCTGTTTCACCAAAACCACATTTCTCACCAATTAATTTGGCAAAGCTTACCACAGTGACCCAGTGACTGCACTGAATCAGGCCTGTGCTCTGCTGAGCTTTTGAAGACATGCCTTAGGATGGTTCTAATCAAAATGTTCTTGTTCAGTTCATAGAGGAAAAAGACTGTTTGGAAAGGTTACATCTTGTCCATCCCACTTCCACCCTCATATGCAAAACTGACTAATAAGAAGTTATGGTAGAAAGGCAGAGAGACAGGCATTTTCAAACTAGTAAGAATAAAAACAATTAGTCATTAAGTTTCCCCAAAATTTAATTTAAACTTTATTTTCTCTGTTTTAGGATTGAAACAGGTTACTTCCTAATATTAATGAACTAGAAATACCCTTTCATAGAAGGAACAAGGGAACCAAATTATCAGCAGTTACTATGACACTTCACTGAAACATTGTGATGTTTTGCAAGGGTTGTAAGAGAAAGACAGGACTGATAGGAGATGTATTTTAAATAGAAGAAGTGCCTTGTATTCTTTATGTAGAAATGTATTCCCTTACCTTTTTAATCAAAGGTATCATCACTAATATACTTCAGTGCTGAAACCTAGATCTTAAAGGATTTTAAAATAGTCTTCATTAATTTTGCTGGGGCTATGTTGTGAATTAAAACTTGCATAGAAATGTAACAGCCAGAGTAGTAAGACTAAAACCAGAATTCATTTTACCTTCCAAATTACACTTTTATAATAAATGGTAAATTGAAACGCCATTACAAAAAGGTTACCATCTTTTATTACATGAAGTTAAGAACTTAAATTTTACTAATAGTGCAATTTTCTCTGTAATTCATCTTTCACTTAATAGCATATAATTGTTTAAATAACGTTTTAGTCCCTGTAAAAAGAAGGCATTGTTAGCAAGGAAAGTCTGACTATTAGATAGCTCAGGAAAGCCTCAGACAGCCCTTTTTTTCAGATGTTCAGATATATTACTTTGTATATCACTAAGCCACGGCGGCATATCATTTTCCACAGTGGCAATTGATTTGTATTCTGGCTGATGACTTCAATCTCTTCCCCCTTTTTTCTTCTAGCAAAGCACTTGGGGGTGGGGTGGCAATTGGGGTGGAGGGTGGAGGTGTTTAAAATTCTTTTTTTGGTGTGGGGATTTTTTTTATTATTTTTTCTTTTACTAATTTTAATAAGGTGCTGTGAATACAATTTACTGAAATAGATTTGTAAGTGAAAGAAAAATGTGCTGAGAATTGCAATTAAGCCTGATAAGTGCCTATAGATGAGAACGTGCAATTTTAAGCTTAAAACTTTCAAACCTTCAGGTCTACTCTACCCTCAAGGGATTCAGTCTCTCAGAACACATAAACTTTATAGGTCTGGATGCTTTTAAAAATGCTGGTAAGAAGATCTCACTGAAATGCTAATCCTTTTTAGCATCCACAAAACATATTTGAGCAGCAGCACTTCTTTTAGTGTACACAAAGACTGGATGACCTTAGTTAATTTGCATACCTTGCAGTCTAAAGCTGTTTTGGGATTTGTAACCTGCATGTTGCACTTCTAAGTCTCATGATGCATGGTTAACATGCTCCAACACAACCAAATTCACCACAAACCCAATTCTTTTCATTCGAAGTTGATGATGATGATGATGATGATGATGAATGTCTCCTGTTCAGTGGCTGGAGTCAGGAGATGGGAAATAAGGATAGCAGGTCTTGCTCGGTCTGGTTGCCCTGCTCATACCAATGAGTGAGTGAGTTCATGTCTGCCAGAGAGCAGTGAGCATGTACTGTGTCCTGGGCTGCAGTGCTCCTACCAACCATCATGGCAAAACAGCTGCAGCACCCTGCTCCCCTTACAGCTGGCTTCGGGACCACCCCAGGGGAGAGAATGCAAGGGCCATGGACCAGGAAGAAAAAAAGCAAGACTAAAAGCTGTGTTCTCTCTTCTGTGCACCATTATGTATCATATCTGAATACTTAATGCAAATGTATAAGCTGTCCCTGGAGCTGGAAAAAAAATCTATAATATTTCTATTGCTGTAATATCTATGTGCCAAGTGCAGACATTTGTTTGATTTGGCCTCTGGCATTTTTATCTGGCATGCTCTCCATTTCATTTCTCCCACCTTGTATCAATTTCAAAGCTACTTTGGTTAGTAAATAATTAAAAAAAAAAGTGGGGGGAGTCGGGGGAAGACATATTTCTTTTCAATTGACATACAAATAAAAAAGGCTTCTCTTCTGAAGCATTAGTACTAATATGCTGGCAACCCTACTAAAAAGCTGGAGGAAAGGTTTTGCCTGTTGTGGTTGCCTGTGAAACACCAGCACCTCCTTCACTCCCAAGCTTGCTGTCATTCACCTCCTAAACAGCAGATGTTCCAGCTGACACATGCTTCACTGAGCAGTGTAGTCCGGTCACATCCCAATCCTGCCTTGTCATGCTAGTTGATAATGCTACGTGGGAATGTAAATTACAGGTACATTTTTGATCCTACAAGCATCCTGGCTTGTATAAGAAATAGTATGATGAGCGGAAGTAGGGAGGTGATTGTCCCCCTATACTCAGTACTGGTGAGGCCACACCTTGAGTCACAAGAGAGACAGTGAGGTGCTGGAGCAAGTACAGAGGAGGGCAACAAAGCTGGTGAAGGGCCTGGGGCATAAATCTTATGGGGATTGATTGAGGGAGCTGGGACTGTTTAGTTTGAGGAAGAGGAGGCTGAGGGGAGACCTCATCGCTCCCTACAACTACTTGAAAGGACATTGTAGAGAGGTTGGTGCTGGTCTCTGCTCACGGGTAATTAGCAATCGAGTGAGAGGGAATGTCTGCAAGATGCAGCAGGGTAGGTTTAAGCTGAACATAAGGAAAGAATTCTTCCCAGAAAGAGTGGTCAGTCAGTGGCATAGGCTGCCCAGGGAGGTGGTGAAGTCTCCATCCCTGACTGTGTTTAAGAGTAGATTAGATGTTGAGGGATATGGTGTAGGGGGGAACATGGCAGAGTAGGGCTGATGGTTGGTCTTCATAATCCCAAGGGTTTCTTTCAACCTAAATGATTCTATAATTCTGTGATAACTACATTTTTGGTTTTGGTTTG
>VZTM01036771.1:1588-11840 GCA_013400555.1 Jacana jacana
TCTTCATTTTAATGTATAGGTTTGAAAGAAATGGAATTTAAGAATTTAGTCAACACCCCATAGATTGTTTTATTCCTTTATATTTCATGCCTTCCCTACATAAGGCAAGGAATGAAAGCAGAACATAGCCGTTGCCAAATAACACCTTTTTTTTTTTATTTGTCATTGCTACAACTAACCAGTGAGATACATGTTATTGCACATCTACTGCCACTCAGCTGAGAATATAACAATTACACACCTAGCATACTCCAATTAATAAACTCTTTGATTAATAAGAATTTAGTTCTTTGAAGAAACAACAGTACAATACCACACTCATTACTTAGTGAGCCAGTTAAGTCCTTTGATTCTTAAAGCAGCCATCATTCAAGTTCTCTTCAACCGCCTTTAGACTCTCTGTTCTCAGCTGTGCAGGCACGTACCAGACTGGAACTTGCAGCATCTTGAAATCAAAAATCATCATTTCTACTCCAGCAAATAGCTACAAAAGGATTTTTCAAGGTAAGTGGCCCCTGACATCAAGGGTCATGATGCAGTTTTACAAGGTCTGGCTTTCTTTTTTCAGGTTGGTTAAAAGCAGAGTTATAGGCTATACTTCAGCCTGAACAGATTTTGTAATATCATAATGGGTGAAGTTAAAACACTTCTAACAGGATCTGCAGGGCAGACCCTACCTGCTAAGTTATACCAATATTGTCTCTGACAATACAAGGCAGCTTTGAACAAGGCAGCATGAGAAGGAGAAGCCGCATTTGCACACATGGCCCTAACCCCTTTGTTTGTTCCTTCTCACACTTTTAATAGCAGAGATCTGGAATGGTTGGTGATGCAGACTAAGAACAACACGCTAATGATTCTGGCTCCCTTATAATTCCCTGGAGACACATTAGACAGGCATGACAACAGCTGCTCTTCCAGACTGAACTAGGAGCCTACTTGAATGTCACTATCAAAATGACACACATATTTTGAAATATTATGGGCTAGAGGTAGTAGTTCTAAAATAAAAGCCATGTCTAGAATAGTTACTTCAATGTGCTGGAACATGAAGCAGGTGTGCAAAATAAATGAAATTAAACCACATATAATATCTCAAGTTGAAATGGACCTATAAGGAAGGATTGAGTCCAACTCCTTGCTTCTTGCAGGGCTACCTGAAACCAAATCATACGACTAAGAGTATCATGTGGGATATTTTTGAAAAACTGCACCGATACCTTTTCGTAACTTAGCTTTTTTCATGATTAAATCCTTGCTCTATAGGATTGTTGGTATCTCTGTGAGATAAGAGAAGGCTGTCTCAGCCCCTCAGTGGTGGTTAGCCCGTCCAAGATCACCAATGGAGGAATAAAGACATGTTCAGAGAGGGGCACACACTATGGTCTCAAAAATGTTCCCGGAAATGTTTTCAATATTTTTTTCCACCCGAAATTGTATATTTGTCAAAACACATGAAAATATATGAACTACTGGTCTGTGGCAATTTAGATGTCTTCTTCTGGTATTGCTTTTTTTTACTGGAACTTAACTAATTTTATGGGTCTACAGAACTTTTTCTGATTAGCATATTTTTTGTGTGCTTATGAGAAAAATTGTTATTAATTCTAACCATCTTCACAAGACCATAGAAAGTAAGTGAGCACAGCAGAATTTTCCTGTTATACTTAGAACGTCTCAATCAGCAGAGTCTTTTTTTTTTCTTTTTTCGGTAGTGAATCAGTGTTGCAAAGCAGACTTTTAGCTATGTTTATAGCACTATAAGTACAAACTACACATCCTCACTTGATCACACACACGCTCATTCCACGTTCTCTGACAACAAGTCATTTCAGGTGGTACCTATTTGAGGCAATGAACAGTATTGAGCTGAAAAACATAATTCTTTTTCCCCAGTAATTATCCGAGCCTTAAAGCGCTGACTCTATTTCAAAAGTGAAAACAAGCATCTAGTTTTGAGATAAACCTTCCATGAAAACAACAAAAACTATTGTATTTGTTCTGCTTTTCATGACATGTTCTTATCATTAAATCAAAGCTTTGTCACAAAATTGTCAGTGCAAGATGTAGCAAGGGAAAAAAACACCTAAAACCTCTGATGATTTTTTCCCTAAGATTTGTTTAAGCAGCAAACTATTATTTAGTCCTAAGTGCTGCTTTTCCACTACACCTAGAACCACCTCCTCAGGAACAAGCATGTGTATGAAAAAGCTGGAATGTTGGGGATGTCACAGCCAAATGACAACTATGGCAAAAGAAAAGGAAGAATGGATGTGAATGGAGCCAAGGCCAAGATTGTAATGAGGAGTGGGAAGTGAGCGAAGGAATTTAGGTCCCAGTGCAAAACTGACAAAGATCCATGGGAACCTGCTTATTTCAAAGGCCTTGGTTTCAGAAAACAGACTGATATCCATCTGAAAAATTTGCAAGGGTAATGAATTTAGCAAGGACTGGCATGAGACAAGGTTGTTGCCAAGTTAGGAATGATGTTATAATGAAGAAGCTGGCAACGAGCAAGTGATTTTTCAAAATGTGACTCAGACAACAGTTGCAGACTCTCTGTTTTCCAACTGTTGAACATGCAAACCACGCAGCAGCATTTGCTTTTCTTAATGCTCTTCAAGAGTCAGAGGGGAACAGTCATCACATACACGTTGCAGCACAGTAGAGATATGAAGAAAGGCTGTATTCCCTACACTGTCTGTTAGAGATGCTAACAAAATTCCAGGTGCAGACATTTCCTCTGACATTGACAGATAACAAGTAGGGAAATTAGAATACTTTAGCTGAACTAATAAACATAAAAAGGCTTACTAGGATTGATTCATGTGCTTTTCATACTCTAGCAGTCTTTTTTCAGACACACAGATAGGAAATGGAAATTATGGATGATCAGAAGCTTTGGATGCCAGGTACTCTTAGTACCAAGAAGAAAGAGGAATTATGTCTATATTTTTAATAATGTTTCTGGTAACATGTAAAACTAAGTGACTAAATATCCCCTTCTTAATGTGAGGCTGTGCCATCGGTAGGATGGTTCCAGTTGCCTTTGCTGCTGCCTTCCTTCAGCTCTCCCACAGAGTATTTCCTGCTTCCTCATCGAGGACTGTCACTGGGTCCCTGTGGGCTGATCTGGAACCGCTTTAGGATGCAATTTACTTTGTTAATTATATTTTTCCATTAATAATTTCAGTGTTCACTTTAAAATCCTTCATTGATTTTAATTAAGCCTGCGTAAGCTTCCAAACTTTTCTTTCAGATAACAACAAGCTGCTTACTGCAAAACAACCAAAAACTCCACACTTGCTAATGCAGCCGGAAACAAAACCTACTGTCACTTGCTAAAATTGCTTTGGACATATTGCCAGCGGCCCAATGAATTAGTAAGCTTGAAGTGAAACAAAAGGGGAAGAAATAAGTTTCTCTTCCATAATATTATGGGTTGCAAACTAGGACACTGTTTCAAAGCTTTAAAGTTCTTACGATTTATTTTACATATTAAATAGTTCTCTGGATGATAGTTCTTCAGGTTATTATTTATTTATTTTTTTAATCGAGCATTTATCTATACTATGTATCGCTGCATCATACTAGAATACTGAAGCTAATGCAATGTAAGGCAGAAGTATTAGATTCAATTACAAAGATAATATACCAGAAATGCTTAACTCTAGTGCTAATGTTGCACTAGCTTTAACTCCTTGCTATACATCATCCTATGAGTGGTTGAAATAGCATTTAAAGTATTAAACCACAGCATAAAAGTGGAGAAAGACCTCTTCATTGCCAGAACAAAAAATTATGAACTGGATAGGACTGTCTCCTAATTATAGCTCTTCAGTTGAAGTCACATAGCAGTTTATTACTTCTTCCAAATATAATATTTCTAATATCCTGTCCTGCCAGGATTAAAAGGGTTTATCTATAAACATGCAAAAACCTTGCCAAATAGGTACTTCTTCTATCTATTGCTATCTATGTAAGTGGAAAAAAAACCCACGGACTCTGACACTTTACCCTTTGACTGTTGCTCTGCTACAACTTGTAGCTCAACTCCTCTAGAAAAGGAGCAGGGGTGAGTATTGAAGCTATCTTAAATTGGAGAGTTGTCCTGATGCAAAACATAAGCAATTAGGGAAGCAACCTGTGGCAACATGACGAGCTTTACAAGCTGTTTTGGCAGAGGTTAATTCAGAATATTGTTTATGTGATCAGTTGTTTTAACAGCCATTTCTTAAGGAAGCCAAATCACGACTCAATGCAGGAGTCTTCAGATTTCAGGAGAACCATGAGGAACAATGTGAATTTCATAAGCTTTTTAAGAATAAGAACATAAATATATGACATTTACAGATATGGATGATGACATGTGAAGGAGATGAGAACCTCAGTTTCCCTGGCTGTTATGAGTAACTCAGCAACAGTACATGGTCCTATGGTACCAGACAGTGATAGTATTGCATAACCTACGGGGGTTTACATCCAGAATTTTATTACTGCATATACTGATTTGAGGCTTAAAACATGTTCCCCTGGTAGATGAAAGAAAAGAGCTTTCACTAAGATGCACACAGGACCAACTGACTGAAAAACTTTTACTAGCCTTTTGCATTTAAATTGGTATTATTAATTCAATATTCAATACATTCAATAAACTCAATTCTTTAAAAAAAAAAAAAAAAAAGGAAAAACTTTTTTAAGAGGACAGGTAACAGAGCTTTTGCCAAAGTTAGGCAAAGTTAAACCTTTAAGGGCAGCTCTTAACTATATTTGGACAGAATTTAAACTAAAACCACCCCACTTTTTATTAGAAATACTGCAACTTAAAGCAGTCCTTATGGTTAATAATGAATACTGACCATGATTTGAATTTTCAACATATTGATATTGATTTGTCTCTAAATGCTCTATACTTTGAAAGACCGCATTTTTAAAGAATGTTTGTAATCAAGTGCCAGCATGTTGTTTTTTCTGATTTTATGAAACAGATAAAGTAGTATTTTACAAATCTTAGAAACTTAATGGGCTGAGCACATTTCATTAGGCCCAGGACTTCCACACTAATAAATCATTTTTATGAAGTACTGCCTTATAGCACTACTCTTTATCAGGATTTTCCCCTTTTAATTAAAGACTAAATATATTATCCATTTTTCTCATCATCTTCCAGTTGCTTAGTTTTGGACTGAGATTGATTTTTTGTTTTTCTCAGTAAATTACTATTCAACTGGGGTTTTCAGAGTTCAGATATTCAATCTTTTACTTTGAGACTAGGAAGTAAAATTACACTGTAAGGTAGGAAAGACAAAATAAAACCCCATAAAATTTTATGAGACTGGACGCACATAGTCGCTTTTACAAAGTAAATTGGTAAAAAGCCAGAAATGGATTGAAGCTTATTTTTTAACTTTAAGCATGCAGCAAACCAAATAAACATTATGTTTTGTAGGAAGTGCAGAAAATAAAAAAATTGTCTTGCATCAAAGCACTTTACTATGGTGTAAAAGCCCAACATTATTGGAAATTTGTAATGCTACAATAAAGGCTGAACATAAAATATAGGCCTACTATAAAATTTTACAATAAAATGTGATGACTCTGTCTTTGACACAGCTTATACCTAACAACTTCCCAGTGTTCAGTGAAGGAGTTGATGGCTATCCTGAAGGCTCTTTGCATTAACATTAAGCCATTTAATTTATTATTGTGTCTGATCTACAGAATTATTTAAGTGCTTGTTTGGCAATACACGTGGGCAAATGCTTTGGTTAGTTACATGTAATTCTACAAGACCTTACCAACAAATGTGGTCATTTTAAATCATGTTACCACTTCGGTGTAACTTCTCCCCATAAGCCTCGGAGTCAAAGTCGGAAAATGCCCTTCTATACAAAGGTTGAAGTCATGTCAAGGCATATGGAATTTTTTTTTTCCCACTCCCCAAACTTAAACTTCTTGCCCTAAGTGTTTCTGATCCAATTCATAAAGATAAAGCATCAGAGGCAGGAGCAGGAAGAGTTGTAAAAGCTGAAGATAAGACAAAGCAGAGTTTCAGTGGAAAGCTGACAGAAGGGCTATACCCTAACAGAAGCAGGAGAGCACTTGACAGAGGAATGACAGGTAAAGGAAGCTTTACAGGTAGGAAAGAATTTTAACAGCTGTGTGGCAACATAAGATATGAGAAACAGAGGATGTAAACGGAAGGCAATTGTGCTAGCTGATATTTGCCAGTCAAGCCAGACCTCTGTAGTCCTTACAGAATAACTGCCTACTGGTGATGACAAGAGTAATCTGCTGCAACAGATATAGGGTAGGTCAAGTCACTGATTTTTGCTAGAAACACTTCGCTTAGCTTAGCTTTATATCACCTTTGCCATTTAACAGATGTTGTCTACAGGGTAATTTTTTGTTATCAAAGAACTCTTCATTAAGTGACAAGCACATCTCCTGCTGGCTCCTGTGCCAAAGGGGCCAGAGTAGCAGGAACAACCAGAAAAACCTCACTGAGATTTCTGACAGGCTCCAACAAGATGCTCCAATCAGTACAGTGATACTCCAGAGAGACCAGGCACACTTTACTCCATGTACCCACTGGTTTTGAAAGTTTAAGAAAGCAAATTTATTAGATTTGAGGAAAATGCATGTGAGCATAGTTGTCCTCTGAGGACTGGAAATCTCCAGTTAACATTCATGTAGCTGAGGCATACTCCAGGCTGCCAATTCACCACCATCCTCACCCTTAATATCAGATCCTTAACCCTATGGATCCTTCTCTTAGCACCACCAAGCTAAGGTGGTGAGATTTCCCTTCTGCTCAGAGGTATTGCTCTGTGATGTAAACACAACAGGAGAAAGTATAGACAGCACATCAGGCTTTATTCCTTTCCCCACAGCATACCCACTCTTCTTTCACTGATCCTCTTTCTCTGAAAGTCCTGCAAAACACGACGCAAAATTACATTAGGGTTCTCTGCACTCCAGTGCTTATTTTTTATAAAATCCTTCCTGATGTATTGAAAACAGTAGATATAAACATTAATACTATAATACTGTTTACATATTCAATGTCCAAAATGGGAATTAAAAATACACTCTGTACAGAACTTAAACTTTTAAGCAGTCCACCAGCCAGCCAGCTAATCCAAAATTTTAGTCTCTTACTTTACCACAAACATATTTATAAACAGCTTGATACTGGAATAACTGTGATTCTTTCTTGCGTGAATAAAAGATGAGTTTGAATCAGTTCTCCTGACTGGTCAGTGTTTAGAAACCATGTTCAAGGACCTCACATCTGCCCTTCAGCACAGGTTTCAATAACATCAGGCTTCAGGGGAAAGTTTATTTCAGCACCTTCAATGCCTGTGATTTTATTTTGGGTCAATAATGGGTAAAACAGTTGCGGTTTAAACAAATATCTGTGTGTATCTCAGATGTACAAAGACATCTCCCTTTACAAGTAGCTTTCAAGTATATGATCTGACCTTAGGAAGTAATAGAATCATATGAAGCATTATTGATTTCAGTATTAGAAAATTACCAACTTTAATTTATCATGGTGGGATTTAATACTGAGGTGCCTTTTCATTTCTTTTTTTGGTACTCCTTCCACTATCAGCAATGGTAGAAATGCTCAGGTAACATGTTCACCATAACAATTATTTCAATTAATTCCTCTGTCTGCTGCTCAGTAATGTTCCTCTACTGAAGGATGATTTATCAAATATCTCACCAGATTTTAATACAGTTTTTACAAATTTAACTGCTTGCTCCAACTTCAGCAGGGCTATACATGACATCCTCAGACATTTACACCCCACCCTCAGACAAATGCCAGAAACTCACTCCAGGACAACTAGGAGTCATTGCCTCAAATGTCTCAGGTGGAATAGACTATTGCTTTGCTGAAATGTGTCAGTGCTTTGGGTCTATTGCTTGCTGTGGAAGCGTCTGACATGTTGTCTAGTTTCCAGATCTCTGTGCAGTAAACTACAGCAATGAGGTAATTCATGGCTTGTTTTTCAAAACCCCCTCCCTGTTTTGCTTCAAAACCTATTGCATGTTTTTATTGGCTCTTACTGCTGTTCTACCAATGCAGTCCCATCAGCCCTCTAATACCCTTAGTTGTACTTGGCAAATTCACGCTGTCTTTTGGCATTCCAGGTTGTTTCAAGCATCCAAAGTATTTTATTTTCTGTACTATGATTTGATTGCCTACAAGATGCCATTTTAGCTATCTTTTGACTGGTTTAGCAGTTGCAAGCTTTCCAACAGCAGTTCCTTGTTGTAATTCTTATATAGGATGTCTACCTATGCAGCATATTTCCAACTCACTTTTTTTTTTTTCCTGCAACATGTTTGAGTTCCATTTTTTTTCCTGATTTGTATTTGTGTCTTTGCTATTGCATGGGTAGGTGGATATCTCTGGAGCCTTCTTCACATTAGCTGGCATCATGTCTCAATAGTCAAGTTACCCAGCTGTATAAAAATATAAGCAGCTATGTCTGAGCCAATCAGCCCAGGCTTTCATTGTAACAATATATATGTTGACATATAGAGAGAACTAGACACAGGATACAATTCATCCAACCTACTTTGAACGCTGAATGCGGATGTTTATAGACCCTGCTGACTATACTGATTATCTCTCTACTGACTATATATGAATTTAGGCTGATAAACATGGATAAAGATGTTGGCACAGCTAGATGAATTGTACCCTTTGTATATAATCTACTTATTTTACTTGTACATTTACCTCCAGGCTGTGCCCATGTGTTGTACATAGCACAGTTATTTCAAACTCTGTTCACTGTCACTGCACAGCATCTCTTTCCAGCACTACCAGTGACCAGCCCAGCCATTATGAATCAGCTAAGCTTCCACAAAGCAATAACCACATCACTCAGTCCCTTCACTAAACACTAATCTCTTGTTTCTCTCTTGCTTTCTTCTTCTTGATAGCACACATTTGACAAGTCACGCTTATAAAGATATGTCTTTCAAATTTAACTTTTGATGGGATATCCAGGCTGTTATTGACATGTTCAGACTCTCCCAGGGTAGATGGTGATCTTAGAGGTCACCAGGTCACTGTTCTGTCCTTGTTCAGTTTATAATAAAGCCCCCTGCAATTCTGTGGTTCTCCTAGTATAACTTACCTACCACTAAGCACACTGTTTTAATATTTTTTCCATATTTATTTGCTTTGTATCCTCCTATAATTTCTTGCTTCCAATTTCACATACATATAGAAATGCACTTATTTCCAACATAGTAATCTGCATTATAGAGTATAGAGAGCACCAAAGTGCAACAACGAAGTTACATATTTTCATTCACACTTGTTTTTCTCTTGTGCCACTCATCTCTTCTCCTCAACACCGGTACAACAGCTTCCCCACTGGGAGCTACTACTGAAATTAACAATTTATTAAAGGGCTATTACTTATCCTAATAGTAGTGACCTCCAACTTGATTTATCATAGAATGGTCCAGGCCAGAAGGGACCTCTAGGGTCATCTAGTCTGACCTCCCCACAGTCAGCAGGGACACCCTCAACTAGACCAGGTTGCCCAGGGCCTTGTTGAGCCTCACCTTGAATATCTCCAGGGAAGGGGCCTCAACCACCTCCCCAGGCAGCCTGTTCCAGTGGTCCACCACCCTCAGAGTAAAGAACTTATTCCTAATATCCAATCCCTTCTCCAGCTTGAAGTCATTGCCCCTCATTCTGTCACTGCAGGCCTTTGTTAGCAGACCCTTCCTAGCCTTCCTATAGGCCCCCTTCAGGTACTGGAGGGCTGCTGCTAGGTGTCCCCAGAGCCGCCTCTTCTTCGGGCTGAACAACCCCAGCTCCCTCAGCTTGTCCTAGTAGCAAAGGTGCTCCAAACCCCTGATCATTATTTTCATGGCCCTCTTCTGGACATGCTTCATCAGGTCCATGTTCTTCCTTCATTGAGGGCTTCAGCCCTGCGCACAGTGCTCCAGGTGAGGTCTTACCAGAGCAAAGTAGCAGAATCATCTCTCTGGATCTGCTAGCAAGGCCTCTTTTGATGGAGCTCAGGATGTGATTGGCCTTCTGGGCTGCAAGTGCACACTGCCTGCTGATTTCCAGCTTCTCATCCATCAGCACCTCCAAGTCCATTTCCTCGAGGGTGCCTTCTAATACCTCATTCCCTAGTCTGCATCAATAGTGAGGATTGTTCCAGCTCAGAAGTAGAACCCTGCGCACTTGCTTTTGTTGAACCTCATG
>VZTM01036772.1:889-15466 GCA_013400555.1 Jacana jacana
ACAATTCATTGCTAACATCACCGCTATGAACTAAAATTTACTTCCACTGTTCGTGAGCTGCCAAAATGGTTCAGTATTTTTACTGCTTTTCTCTGATACCTAAGGCAAAATATTCTTGCTTTGTGACCAGTCACATCTGGTCACATCTGGCCCTCTTCTGAGCATTCATGTTTATCCACCTACCTGGGAGTGGTCTTGTAAAGATTATCACATTCCCAGGCAATCTGCTTGGTATGAGCTAGATAATTTACAAGAAGAATATTCTAAGTCATTATTTTTATTGAAGAAATGGATTGTGTGAGGGGACCCTGCCTGTAACAGAACCTCAGACTGCATCCCCACTGCTTTTGGGTTTTATCTTTCTGAAAAAGGACTCGTTCTGTTTGTGAGCTTTAAAGGCAGCAATAAATTAATCTCTCGGCTGTTTCCCACCCTTTCTAGTTTTCCAGCAGCAAACTGATTGTTCCATAATTAGATAAAGGTGACACTCATGAGCACAGATTTGCTATTTGCATGGCATATGACCTCACTGTCAGAAAATATGTTCAACTAATAATCAGCATAGAGAAATCTCCTTATTGGATGTGTATTTTTTTCTAACAGAGAAAAAAATCCTGAAAAGAGAGTTTGTTTATTTATTTAGTTAGTTAGTTGGTAGGATGAAACTCAACTTAATAGCTAAAAAGAGAGCTCAAGATTAAATTCTTACACAGGCTTAGCCAATAAAGTGGCTTAGATTTGATCTGACCCAGCTACAAAGAAATTCCATTATGAATAACTAACAAAAGAGTTATGACAGCCAACCTGACCTCAGGTCTCATCTCTGCATGCCACATTTGGCTAAGCAGGCTGGGAAACATTTTGCTTATTTGTCATTTTCCTTAATCGTGGACCTTGATCCTTGGCAGAGGAGCGTTCCAATGAACCCTAATGTTATATTGGAGCTCGTTCAAGATACATTTTTAGCTTGTGCAGTTTGAGTAGTGTCCTTTGACAGGTTCAGAGCCCGAAGAGCGGTTATATGATAAAACCCACCTTTCCTCTGTGCTGCATTTGGTCAGCTGAATAGCTTGGGCTTTTTCCACAGCAAACATAGTGGGTTTTTTATTTATTTATTTCCTTTTTCAAGCTTTGCACTATTTAGGCATGTGTAGTTTCACTGGCTTTGCACTATACAGTGCTGCCATCATCAAAAGGGAAGAGTTGTAAAATAAGTCTTCATCTCACTAGGTGAATTTACCGCTGTCATAAAATTAAAGGCCCTCAAGGTTCACCGCATCCACTGTACTGAAGACACAGAGTGCAAGCTTGGGGAATTTACTGTAGTATACCACTGTGTCATTGTACCTACCTGAAAACTTGGCTCAGCTGACATCTCAAAGCATTAATAAAGAAAATGCAACCTAAGGGGAAAGAAACAGGGTTGCTTGATTCATTGAAAGAAAAATGTACATTATTATGGAGTCAGAAAGCAAGTTTTAAGCCAGAGTTTGTATTTTAAACAGTTAAAATGCATGTTACATATTAGCTGAGCTTTATTAATGTTTTCATAAATTGTTTGCTGAAACAGAGCCCCTTACACAAAAGACATACTTATCTATTTGGTTACAGGAAACACTACCATTTGAGAAGGAATTTGCAAATGGTTCCACAGTTTGTCTTTTAAAGGTTGTTATCCTGAAAGTTTCAGGAAAGACTGTTTTCTCCTGTGAGTCCACGAGAGGAAGAGACAGGACTCCCAGATTACCTATATTAAGAGAATGAGCTGGAGTGCAGAAAAACAGTCTTTGCCAAAGATGTTCCATGACTGTAGATGTTGTCTCAAGGAAGACCGGTTTGCAAGGAACACTCTAGGTTTCTCTGTGGATAATGTAGGTAATTAGAAGGCCCAGCAGAAGACAAGACCCAACTACACAAACTTTTGTACAAACCCAGGAACAATCCCAGCTTAAAGAAAATGGAAAGAAAGTTCAGGGAAATAGAAGCAAATAGCATAAACTGAGATTCCAACTGTTGTACAAGACGAGAGTGGGAGATCTCACACACAAAAAAAACCCCAAAAAACCAAAACAGAGAGAAATCCATTCCGCAACCTGTACAATGCAACACTGTCTTCTGGATCAGTAACAGTGACTTCTGGAGGATTAATCGCCAGTTTGAGGATTCACCTCATCTAATGTAAAGGTCTACTTGATCTTTACATTAGCCAGAGACTTGGCTGGACTGTCTTTATATTGAATGGAGTATTATCAACTGAATATCTCCTTTTGTGTGTGTGTGTGTGTGTCATCAGCTGGGAGGAATTGCAACAAAGTAGTCTCCAGGGTTTTCTAAAGGGAGCAAGAGTCCCACTCAACACAACTAGGACAATCATTACTGGAATGCTTATATTCAGGTTGTGGTTGAACATGAAGAAAAGCCCCAGCTGATTCCAGAATTAAGAAAGTAAAATCTTAAAAGTAAAAGCAAACTATTTTGCTGACAGTATTTTTTTTTTTTGCATGCTGTTGAGAGAAAAGTTCTAATTCTTGACAGTTTCACACAGTTACATGTACTACCAACAAACAAAAATTAAGGGCTCTCACTAAGTTCCTGGAAAAATTCCTTGGTGATTCTACTGTAAACACAGTCCTACTGTATACTGTCAAAGTAAACTCACGACTGACAGATCATACCACACGAGAACACAGTTTTTAAAAGCCTAACAGTTCCAGACGTTTCTTGTATGAGAGATTGCTGGGATGGGAATGGGGAGATGGCTTTGCCGTTGTTCTGAATTTGTTGCAAAAACATAGCCCAGCCAGAGATACAATTGTACAATATCCTGAGTTGAGAATATGAACAAATATTTTCTTTTTTTTTAATATATCCTTTTCCACTGTGTTGCAGTCTGTATTAAGAACTTAAATCATGTTAAAAAAATGAGACGATTTAGAGTTCTGAACAAACACTGATTTGCTTCTTCTCAAGACACTTTTCTCCTTTCTTTCCCCCTCTGATTGTCCATCTCTAGAGATGGAAGCTTTCTAAGGAAGGTTTCTACACGATTCCATATCTTAAAACAACTACCTTGAAATCTTCAAATAAAACAAACAGAAATGTTGAAAAAGAGCCCAAAATTCATAGATACCTTGTGTTAAGAGACTGCCCATGTATGAAACACATACATAGTATGTATATATGGGAGTGTGTACCTTATGCCTCTCCATGTTTCCATATCTGTAAAAGGTGACCCCAACTGTCATGTTAAAATCCCACAGCTAAAGCAGGTGAGATTTGCCAACTATCTTTTTCCAGAGAAAAAGGAGCTGTATGCATTGTTCAGCATCTCACTGAAGCTGAAGAGTGGCCAGAAGAACAAAGAAGGAAAGCCTCATGGGAGCTGTGGAAGGTTTGGATTCTTGGCCATCTCTTCCCAGGGCAGGAATGAACCAGTCACTATCTCAAGGCAGACATGAATGATAAACCACTTTAAAAGCTTCAGTTGTTAAACCTACGTCTTCATAAAACTACTTTAATTTGGTGTGAAAGTAACTACTGGAGAAGTAGCCTCATAACACCCCGAGAGAAATTCAAAGTATTTCAGCTGAATATTGCTACTTTGGTGATAAATCAGAGGAAGTCCATACCAATGCAGCTGCACATGTCACAAACCGGCAGGGCTGAGATTACCATTGTGCTCTCCTGATGTGAATCAAACATCAAATTTTGTGCTTCCCTTCCCCTGCATTTGGTCAGAACAAAGCTATCTCAGGCTGGGATTTGAAGTCTGGAGTGCTATAAAAAGCAGTTATAATGAATAGCACAGAAAACTGGAGAGGACAGTAACCTGAAATTTGTCAACATTAGTCATCAAAAAGTAGTGAAGGACTTTGTGGCTACAAAGGTAACACTGGAGGACCTGTCACAGGCAAGTCGTGAAGCCTTTTTCTATTACAAATCTATTCTTCAAAGCGTGCCAAAATCTGCATGTTTTCTTACAATGCACCTACATTAGTGCTTTGGCTTCAACTCAAACATAGTTTTGATTCAGCTCTGCCACCTTTCTGCCAGCTGCTTTACACCACCCAAACTCCCTTTGTGGTACCTTCACTGGCTCCCAGTATCAAACCAGTTAGATGGAAAAGCAGCACTGATTTTCCATTCACATTTATTCCAGGCTGGGGAAGCAGAGAGAGGACGATTGAGGTTTCTTGTACGATAATAGCATTGCTCTCAGAAATGCAGAGAAGTGCTATATATCAGAAAGCAGAGTGATGGCAAGGGCTTTCACGCTCCTAAAAGCAATTCTCCCAAAGCCACATAGCAACTACCTGTGTCAGAAACTACCCGCCCACTCCCCACCCTCTTTGAATGCCAGGCTCATTCTCAGCATCCTAAAGAGCCATGAACGTGGTGTGCCATGATAAAACAGCCCTGCTACACTGCCACAATAGCCTCCCTCAGTGAATGTCCTGTCCGTTGAAGGAAGCCACGGGGTGAGAGCACTGTTAAAGGCACAGTTTATCCCTCTGCAATGGTTTGTCCTAACTCCCTTAAGCAGAAGGATTAAGAAAGAGCTATAAGCAGGTTTAAAGGAACATGGAACGTGCTGCTGTTCCAGAAGGCCTGCTGTGTGCACTGCTGTGTTCACCTCTAATGTGAGTGTTCCCAAGCACATTCAGTTCTTTTCCTTGACATTCATTTTTTCAGTAGGGCAAATATGATCTTTTTTGAAGTGGAGCCCTGCTAGTCAATGGAAAAGGGGGTGATTTGTCGGAAAATACAGCAAATTGCACACAGTCTTTGAAAACACGTGAGGATGGCCAGTCATTTCATGAGGCAGAATGCAGCACAGAATTACAGGAGCCCACAATGGCTCCCCAAACCCGTATTCCCATGTTTTTAGGCCCTTTGACCTCAGGATGAAGTGCTATTTCCCACTCAGAGGTCTGTTAGACAACAATGAGAATGCTGATAGAGCTAGTTTGCACTGGTAATCTGGAAGACAGGTATGGTAATGTGAATGTGTCCATGGCAGGTCACACACATCAGCATGTATCACAGCCATGGCTCTGACAGGCTGTGACAGTTACAACCTGAATTGTTCATTGCATCTCCACTTAACAGGGGTACCCTAAGTGAGACATCGGTGAGACATCAGTCACACCTCCCAGTAAGTATTGCCAGCTCCAGGCACAGAATTAAGATTCAGTCAGAATATTTTAACTATGTCTCCTGGTCATCAAGAGTTTGTGGCCAAAAGTACCTTAACTTCAGTTTGTTTCACGATTTTCACAGGTGTAAATTTTGCTGAATCTGACGTTTCAGAAGAAAGTACAAAATACTTGGGAACTACAAGCTTCTTTGATGACTTGTTTCAGCAACATGTAGACAGAGACAGAAATTGCAAAAGATGAGCTCACAACTAGCAATAACTCCACTGAGCTCTGTGAATTTGGTCATTATCATTTGTACTAACAATCTGGTTACTAGCAGAGAAAGGCCAAGGCTCTAATCATAAAAATTTCTTAAGAAGGCAGCCCACATGCCTAGATAGCTATATCCAGCAGTGGTAAGTGCTTCTGAAACTGTGAAAGAAAAAAAAATTGAAGACATACTCAGTCCTAGTAAATACTCTGAAATGATGCCACACAGCAGTAGGGTTTAAGCAGTATAAAATGACATACAAACATAAAAGCAAGCATTTATAAAGGTACAAAGAACTTTGGCAGAGGGAGCTTTATTAACTAGATTTTAAAAAGAAGTGAAAGCAAAACAAAAAGCAAGGGTGAGCTGAAAAACCAAAAAAGTTAAAGCTGCTCAGACCTTTCCAAGGAGCACTGAGGGTTTTGAAGTATATCCATTCTGCACACCTTGCAAGATCCTCTCTAGGATGGGATTGCAGAAAAGAAGAGGGATAAAATGAAATGAAGGCACTATGGAGAGATTAACTTATAAATGAAAAAAGGGAAGAGAGATTTGTCATAACCAAAAGTCAGGTGTCAGCAAGCAGCAGGGGGAAATGATAATACAAAAGAGAACTCTCTGATCATTCCTGAACAACCGGAAAGGACTTTCAATTTAATAAAGAGAGCAGCACCTAGAGAACATACCAAGACATTCTGCAGCCCTAGCAAGCATCCAGCAGGCAATTCCATTACATTTGAGACAGGAACCAAAGACATTACAAAACTAATAACAGTTGTTGCATACATTAGGAGACAAGGGGCTAACAGAGGTTCACGTCAAACTGAGGCATTTTGACAAGAACTGAATTTCAGTCATCAAACCACTCTATACAAAAATAAAAAGCCCAGACAGCTTAATATGCCAGGCAGCATAAATTCCAGCTTCACCAGTTTTAAAGGAAGAAATATAGCACTTTTTAGTGGCACAGGAAGATAGAAAACAGGGCATTGAAAACAAGGCACAGAAAAATGGGGCACGTTTTGTGCCAAGCGTTTTCATCTGAGGTCCACAGTAAAGAAGCTGTCTTACCACACTTCTTCCTCTCGTTCATTCCCCTCCTCCAACCCCTTCCTGAGAGCTTCCTATGACCCTGACTCCCCTGAGCCCAGAGTCTACCTTAAAGGAATGAACAGGAAAAGTCCAGAGGATCTGAACTATTCAGCATGCAAAATTGGCTTCTTAAGAAATAGTTCTCACCTGCGAGCTCTGATGAATGATTACAGCATTTAAGCACAAGTTAGGAGAGACAAAGAATATTTTTAGCATTAATGTACAAGGAGTGAGATACATGCCATTGACAAGCAAGACAGGAAGGCTGTACCAGAGCTGCGGCACTGCAGATGGAGTCTCTGCTTCACCAAGCTTCTTTTGTTCTTTTTCCCCTCACTGCCACTGAGTCAATGGCATTATCTATCCAATGCAGGCTAGTCAGAGCAGAAGCATATCTTTTCATACACTGCACTTTCTATATGTGCATGTACAATTTGTGATCAAAAGCAGTACAGCTCAAGTTAGCACTCAAGAAAACCTTAGAAAAGTAAATTAACACCGGCTTTTGAGACTGGAGCTGGTGAGCAATGTGTTCCTATATTTACTTTGTCAATTAGAAAATATCTTCTCTCTACTCCAGGAAAACAAGCAATCACCTTCTTCCCGTGTTCAAGGCCATTCTTGTGATGGAAACAATGCAAATGCAGCAATAAGCATGTGACTAGCTAAGTACTACATGATATTGCAGCCTGTAATACTAAACAGGTTGGATGATACTTTCAGAACCCCTTTCCAACCTTCTTCCAAATGAAGCTGATAGGCCTCTTCTTCAGGTAGTCTGGGGTTGCTGTGGTATTTAAATAAACACGTGCAATTATGGTGCCTTCCTTCTCCTAACAGACAAGCCCAAGAAAAAAAAACCACTATTTTCCATTTCTTTCTAGGAACTATGTCTATTTCTTAACTCAATATAAAATTGCTTTCAATCAGTCCAGGACAAGCTAGTTGTGCATTTATTTGCTGGTGGACTTGGGAGCAAGCACAATGTTGATAAAGGGAAGAACACAACAGAATTCCAGATTTGGGCTGGACAAAAAACAACTGAAGGCTTAGTCACTAACATGACCACTTCTTAAATTTTCTACATAAGTCTGGAAGACTAGAAGCCACAAAAATTTTTCTTATATTTCTCCATTTGTTATGACACAGAATTATGAGTCATCTTTAAGGTCTGACTTTTCATTTTAAAAATTAATGCAGATTTCCAAAGCCTTCTAATGAGTTTCCACTTTCATTTTTCCATACTTCTACTTACAATTTAGTATCACTTGCTACCTATGTCCCTTGACAGCTCGTAGCAGTTTTTAAGGCTTATTAAAGAAAGTTTGCTTATTACTCTAAACAAGAAAGTCAACAAAGGCTGAAGGATAAATCAGTGCTAAGGGTGATAGTCACCTTGCACTGAACACAGGCACTCATTGGGAACGATCAGTCATTCTTTTCTTTTTCCTTTTACCATAGGAAAAAGAAATTCACCCTTACAACATCAAGCAAATTTTGAGAAAGTTCTCACATACTCCTCTTGCTGATATAATGACACCCTCATCCTTCACTGCTCTGGAAAAAAAACGACCCTTGAAACAAGCAACCTCCTTCCTTGTCATGTATCCAAGCATCAGTAACAGAAAGGTCCCTCTCACTAGAACACCTCAGTCATGTCAGCCTTGATCCAACAGCAGACTGTATTGCTCTCCTTGAAGTGCCCCCAAACCATCAGTACAAATTTAATGCATCTTCAGTCACAGATTTAAGTAGTTGAAGGCGTCAGAAGCTGTTAAAAACTGTTTACAGATCTAGATTTGACAGTACACCCATGCAGAGCCAAACTGATTTTTAACCATTTCATGACTGATGTAGAGTCAATGAAATAGACCTGATTAGTAGGCTCTCTCACCACAAAGAAACACAGGGCTTGGAATGGCTCTGTGACCTTCCATTGCAATTGGCATTTTGCTTACAAAGACTATAAAGAGTGAAGTAGAGTTGATTGACATTAAGTTCTCAGCTGGGCTTTCATCTAACTATCATTTTTAAAGGTGGTTGTGATACTGATATCTTTCTGGTTCTGCCTGAAAGGCTGTCATGTAGCAACAGCTGGTCACAGATGTGGATTCACAGATACAACCTACAGTCTTAAGAACTTCATATCCCATTTCCAAACCAGTGGGCCCACTGAGTCATGATATATTTCACATATAGCAGATATGTGATATGGCAGAAAGCAAAAAAACCTCTGAAAGTGATGAATCTTAACAAAAACACAGAAGAGCAATTTCTGATGAACTTGACTGTTTTATCAAAGCTGGAAATGGGAAAGAAACTATCCATGACAAATTTAATGAGACTGCATTTCAGTCCTTACAACCTGGCTCAATCAAACAACTTTACAGATTAATTTGTCTTTTCACCTTGGTGTTTCTATGCAAATAATGGCTGGACACATGAGTGAAAAAGCCTTTTGTAATCCCATGTCTAATAGACCACACCACCTTAATACATCACTACGAGTTCCCTTTAGCACTTGAAGGTGTGGGTAAAACACAAGTACAATTACTTACCTACCCCAGTGTAACAGCAAAGAAGGTAAGAAAACCGCTCCTTACAGTCAGGTTTCAAGGAAAACTTAAATACCTCAATAGATTTCTTAAGTGCAACAACATGGATTAGTATATGAAAATATTAAACCTGCTTATTCTGGGTTTGTGAAACCTTCAGTCTTTTTCATACATCCTAAACTAACACATGTAAAAGATAAGCCAGTATAAAAGCAATGGGACAAACTTCATTTTCCTTAACCTCTGGCAAAGCTCCCATCAAATGAGAAATGCGTCCAAGGCTCTGGTTTTATAGGTCTCAGTACATTAAATTAAATATTTGGCCCTGGGACAGCTGAAGTCTACTTTTTTGCATTAAAAGGGTAGTTTGATGAATTTTTCTCCCTTTTACAAAGCTTTGAACTTGAATAAGCTTCAAGTTGGCTAACTATTAGGATCCCAATTTAGAGAAAGCCAGCATAGTAGAAGGAAGGCAATAGAACAGTTTTCTTAGGCAAAGCCCTCTCCCCAATGTCATTCAGGTTTGCTTTTGTTTTCACACTTTTCAAGGATAGCCTTGAAAGTTCTCTCAAGCGTCTCTGAGGCAAAATGACACATTTGTCTGAAATTCCTGAGCTCAAACTTGAAGAGCTGACTGCTCCTTTGGGGCTATCAGAATCATTCTGCATTTCACTGCATGAGCTGATTATTGCTACGAATACCAGCACACATGGAAAGAAGACAGCAGAAGGAACGGCTGGGTACAACACGATGGGAAGCAGCAGGATACACAGAGGTGATGAAGGATTTGGTGTGAGTCAGCAATTGAAAAACAGAGACAACACACTATTTGAAAATAGATAAAGAAAATGATATGTGTCAGAATTCAGGCTTCATCTTTCTCTTGTTTTCATAGCTGCTTCTCATTACTTGAGTTACCATGACTTCAATATGAAGTGATGGTAGAGTAGTCAAAATCAAGTTGAAAAATAGCAGGTGTTTCCTCAGAGCAAGAGGTATAAAGTATGAAAGAAAGAAAAACCAATAATGCTATTTCTTACAGTGTCCAAGCACCCTTCACAGTAATTACTGAGCTTTATCCACAAAACACTTTGGAGTCTTAAGGAACATGCTTATTTTGTAAGGGGATTATTGAGCAAATTATGCAGGGAACTGCAAACTATGAGCTGTGTGAGAAAGAGTCTTCTCAAACAAATGCCATCAGCCCATGCTCAGCAAGAAGAACAAACTTTTGCTCTACCTGGCTAATTCTAAATTGGCAAGTAAGCATTGTGACAGGGAATGTATAAACACCTGAACTGTTAGAGCGACTTGAAGCACGGCTCAGGAGCTAGGATGGGCCAGGAAAAGTTGCAGATTAAACGGTGCAGGTGAGGCTTAGCCCTTCTCACATGCTGGCAGTAGCCCTGCAGCAGTTCTGTGGAAGGTCTTGGGCCTCCACACATGCATAAGAACATCTCAACACACACAGATTTATTTCCAGACAGGGTAACACTATGGAGCCTTTCACAATGGCACTGTGCACCTAAATCATACAAAAATTCAGAACTGACCATCACAACATCCAGTCTGTTCTTCACACTTATCTCCCCCTGCAGTCAGACAGCTCATTGCACTCTCAGACCCCTCAGGACCAAAGAGATGACCTGGATGGAGCAGCAGAGCTGCTGCCAACAGCCACACCATTTAGGACCACACTGGGTATCTGGCATCCGGCACAATGCATGGTGGTGACACTCAAAGCTCACTTAGCCCAGTACATACTGGTAAGAAGAGGATGGACCTCTGGCCACATACAAAAAAAAGCAGGGTTTTTTGGACTAGCAGTATGGATGCTGTCAGTTTTGTCAACCTACATATGTCCTGGGGAGACCACCATGAACCTCCTCTGTAGGCTTTCACATCTTAATAAACACAGCCAGTTTGGCCACAGGGCCACAATTTGATTAATTGCTTCAAAGACTACTTATAAAAATCAGAAATATTTTTCATTTTTCAACTGAAGTTGCAATAAACATACTCGGAGTAAAAATTTTTGACAGTACTGAAATTGTTTTAGATTTTGTTTCTTTGGTATGAATTTTCAAACTCTGGAACATGTTGACAAATTGGTATTTGCCAGACTAAATGCATCTGGTTGTGTACAACTGAGGTCAGGTTTACACAGACATAGCTCAAGATAGCCATCACATTTTCCCTTCCCAGGCTGTCATATAACAAATGTTTATTCAGGAAAAAACCCCAATTCTTTGGCCTATGGTCCTCATCATTGAGCCAGAAGTAACAGATATTATGTTATTGCCTGGTGAGTCGATCAAAGTTAGAGCAAGTGTTGTCACTGCACCCTAAATCTGAAAAAAAGATAGTGAAGGCAGCAAATACCCTTTCAACCAAGGACAAGTGAGACATTGCAATGTATATGGATAAAATAATGGATAACTGTACTATAAATGTTTTTTTTTTTTCCCTTGGATTCATTCAGTCAGTTTTTGTCTATTTTCCTTTTGTTGCTGACTGGAACAATAAAGAAGATGGAACATATAATACAAGCCTGAGGGGTACAGTAATAAACACACAGTTATTAATGATCTGTCCTGGTTCTAGCAATGGGACCCTGACAGCTGTCAGGTTTCAGACACATCAGACACCTATTGTGAAATGTAGTGAGAATATCTGAGGCCTGTTATGATTCTCAGTGCTACATATGTCTGGCCTTGGGAAGTCTGACAAGCCCTTTGGAATTATGCATCACACATTAATATCGCAGAATTTTTATAGACAGGGAAAGATCATCATATCATGGTATTTGTACCCTTCCTGGATGTGCAGCCCTCAGCTTTATGGTGATCATGAGTTTGTAGGCTCTTCCAGTGGGGATCTGGGGCTGCCTCCAGGACCCAAATTTAGGGTACGGATAATCCATTCAGTCAAAATACAAGAACATTATCTACCCATCTGGTTGGAATGCAGTATGAGAGCACAAGGAGTGCGTAAGTAAGTATCAAAAGACCTTATTTTGCAAGATCTTCCAAGTCTGTGGAAAGCAGCAAGTATGATAAATTTCCATTAAATTCAGAATTGCTTAAGTACCAGGCTCCTGTCTCACGCAGGATATACCAGGATGAACATGGTAAAAGTAAACTGGTTCTTGAGTTCACACTACAGGAAACAGTAGGGTAGACCTTGAAGCAAGCACATGTATTCTTTTGAATTGCTAGAAAAGAAGAACTGTGCTTCTGAATGAGGTAACAGTAAGATCATTTCTCCTTGGAATATATTTTGGGCACATTTGGGATTGGCAAGGAGATCTGGCAATTCAAATCCCAGCCAAACCATCACATTGATCAAGGGCCAAATTCTAAATTTCATTCTTAATATCCTGCCTCAGTGAGGCGTGAGAGAAATTTAGAGAGCAGAATTTGATGTGCTGTAACTGTGTAAGAAACATGTGTACTATCCCACTAGAATTGAGAGAAACAGAGTTTCTGCATCCTGTGGCAGAGTCAGTCAACAGTTCCCTCTCATCACTGATCTCTCCACATTTCCATCACACCAGGCATTGCAGACTGTGCTCCCCACTGCAAATATACAAATATCCTTCCGTTGTTTTCCTATTTGTCAATTTACTTCCGATGCCACCACAGTGCTGTGAACTGATTCTTGTAACTACAGACACACTGGTCTCTTCTAGGTCCCATAACACAAAAAGGCAAGTCCTTCCACCATGCTAATGCAATAGTCAACTGCTATAGACAACAACATCAGCAAGGACAGACCTGAAAATGAGTATCCAGTCTGGGGAAGCACTCTCCCTGAAGGACTTACCACAAAAGTGATTGTTCCACTGCTGGAGCAAGCTATTAGTAGTGCAGGTTTCCTGGCACAGGCACATATTCTACCTCAGCTCATAATGAAGGCCACTTTTAATGCTTGTTTCTGGCACTGCGTGCCTATAAGGGCTGCCAGGAAAACAAAGACAGTTTCAGTCGCAAGGTTTTCAAAACACTCCTTTCTATTGCGAATCTGTCCCTGATTAAATCCATGATGAAAGACCAAATGGCAAGTTTTGTCAAAAGCTCAGTATCAATATTTTAAAATATTCCATTATTAAAATATCTAATTTTAAATAATTCATTGAAATGGCTATTTTTTTTTTAACTGCTGTGCTTTCAACCGAAGCACTGCAGCAATAAGTTGGTAACTTAAGACTTGAAGGTGACAGTGAAAAATCTAAATGCTATTTTGTCCTGTGTACAGTACCTTGTGTAATATAATTCTGGTCAATGTCTCCAGCTTATCACAGGCCCTAACTTAAAGCCAACAACAAAAGGTAATAAATGAATAGGAAACCCTGAGGGAAAGTGGAAGTTCTGCTTCATCTGATCAAATGGAGTAATCTGTAAAAATTAAAAAGATTTTAATTATTTTTTTTTTTTTTACAAAAAAAGAAAATTGTTAAAATCAAACCAGATATTTAAAACCTGGAAATAATAATCTAAGTGACTGTATGTAGCCCAAGGAAAGAAAATTTAAATGCATATGATTTTAACTTCATGACTAACTTAGGCTATAGCAAACCAATTCTGCTTATGTGGGAAGTACCACAGTATGTGATAGCATTATTTATGTGTTTGTTTACGATATATATGTGATAGATGAATTAAGCATGCTTCTGTGTATGCAAAAAGAGTAACACAGATCTTTGTTTAAAACAAATTATGTGAGTTACGAGGTACTTTAGCAAATGTATTTACCAATGTGCCTTTAAATATAAATGAATTAATGAACACACTTCAAAGATAAACTGAATTACAATAAAGATGTATTATGAGGATCTTCTCAGAAAGCACTGAGCAATAGTTCCAGATGTCACAGTTAGAGTGTTCCTACTGGATACATGGAAAACTAGATTCTTTGGTAGTAAAACCACAGCTAAGATTTTAACATATAGAGCACATAGTGCAACTTGTGTTCTTCTCAATCCTGCGAACAGGAAGAAAGTAATCTAGTGTCAAAATGCCAGTGTCAAAATGTCAAGGTAAAATCTTGTCTCCAGAATTTCAACTGACCTGTGGTGGAGTAAGATTTTGCCTCTCTGAGTGTCCTGCAGTTACACAGAGAGAGACTGGAAGAACCTTTTTCAAAATTAAACAAGAATATGATGAAGATTCTGTGGCAAATTACAACACGAAACACAGGTCCACCTACTAGTACCAAATGAAATATGTCTCAGTGATATGTTAAAAAACAAAGTCTAGAGTAGGAAGTTTTTGTCTCAGCCTGGGAATATCCTTGAAGAGTAGGAGAGAGGATGAGCGAGAAATGAGGTGGGTAAGAACGTGCAAGAAATCAGACTTGGAGAGAAGAGCTTGAATATCTCCTGGAACAATGGCCCAGAACAGAGCAACCCTGATCTCATTTTAGAACACACCTATAGGAAACCGCTGTCACTAGAATCTGTTCTAGGCCCCTGTAAGCTTGGCCCCTACCTCTCTGGGAGGGAAGCAGGTTCAATGGCACT
>VZTM01036778.1:7635-27657 GCA_013400555.1 Jacana jacana
ATTAGAAAATGGGGTTTCCAGTACAGGTGATCCTTTTCAATGCTAATTTACCATCTGCTCGGAACAGGTGGTGTTTCCCTTTGAACATGTTTCTATTGTACATAAATGAAGTGATGAATTTCCATTCCAGGACATTTTGTTCAAAGAAAAGTTAATAATGTGCATATTTTTCAATGGTACAGGAACCTGCCAGAGAATTATAGCCTAAGTGGAGGAGTAGCCCATTTACAGTAGCTGATTCACTTCGAATGTAGGAGAGAAGTTTTGAGAATCTGGAAGGGGAATTTCCCAGTATTACCATTGGTCTCCAACCCTGCTCATGCTCCAGATGTGGAAATAAAAGGGTAGTCCATTTTTTTTTAATTTTATTTCTATGTCCTAAAATAAAATGCTGAGAGGGAGACCATGATTTAAGCCATTTTTGGTCTGAAAATAAAAAAAAAAAAAAAGGGGCAACTCTTTTACGCTTTTACAGGCTGTGTTATTTTACTGGTAGAGGAAAGCGGAAAGCAGAAGTGAGGATTAAAGATTAGCTGTGTAGTTATGTGTTACAAAGCCTGTAAGCACAGGAAGAATTATCCGTGAACTGTCAACAGCTGCCCAAAGTCAGGTCTTGCTAAATCTTGTAGTTTTTTGAAGAGATTACCTTTTTAGCAGATCATGGTTATTATGGGTCATTTCCAATAGCTACTAAGGGACTAGATTTTTCCCCCTCTTTGGAAGACATTGGAAAGAACAACACAAAGCAATATACACTCATGTGCTAAATTGTGCTTGATTTATGAGCTCTTTCCTGTGTTTGAGGGCTAATCTACTGTGTTCAACAGGAATTTCTATATATGCAGTAGTTAAATGAAGGCTTTTTGGTTCCCCTGTACAGGCATTTGGGTAAAGGGCTGGTGTATGTGATCAATCTCAAGTGTTGAGATGCAGCTACTGGGAGCATAATCTAGCTGAGCACTGATCTGAGGAGCCACAAAGACATCGGGGCAACACACCCTTTCTTCTGGCTGGGCCTTCTTCCTCTCCAGAGGAGAGCAAGGGGGCGTTGCCTTTGTATTGAATCTGTGTATTGGCAATTCATTACTTAATTCACTTCCTCCTAGCATGGGTTTTCTCTTCAGTGAATGGAGGTCAGAAATGAAGATCATAGAATCATAGAAGATATGAATTATTAAAGATATGAATTATGAAAGATATGAATGATGAAAAAGCAAAGCTGGTACTGCAGCTCCTTCATTCTTTCTGCTTATCATTTGGGATTAAGTCTCATGTTTTGCTTGTTGACTGTAGCATAGTACTTGTACTGTCTAAAAGCTGTGAACTTCTAGGAGTCATTTTAACAGACTAGACTATGACACAGGTAGCTGCCTCTAAAGAACAGCATACAAGAGATCTCTCAATAGGTAGAGTGGCAAAATTTACTACCTTAATGGTTGTATCTTGATCTATACAACTTGGAGAACAGTTTAAGGCCTGAAAAAAGAGGTTGTCCTTTCTGAGATTCTTGTTCTTAGTGTTGGCTGTCATAGCCATTGATATCACTGCTGAGGAGTAAATGATCAATTAAGTGGTAAAAAGACCCAATAATTGTTTTAACAAGCATAGATAGATGTGCATTAAGCTTGAAAGTGGTCAACCCATTAGTTCGATAAATGCAGATGGCCTCCCCACTCGGGAATGTTAAAATACGGAGATTTTAAACTGCTAGTGCAGAAATATAGGAAGAAAACACCCAAATGTTAAAATAGAAATTATTTGAAGGACTGCTTCTTTTTATTTTAATTTTGTGTTGCCCTGAATATTACAGTAACAGCATTTGTGTCTGATTAAGTTTTTGATTAATACCTGCAGACAGTAGGTATTAGGGAACTGTGTTTACAGGAACACCAGAAGCCCTGGCCTTTCAAGACCCTTCCTGCCCCTTCTTTCAGCAAAGGGATCTAGAAGGCTGCTTCTAGCCTACAGCTCCACTTCTGTGGACTGGCGTGAAGTGACAATGGATGTAGTACATGTGATATAGCTTCCTTGCCTTGAAAGAAATGATCTTCAGAGACTGTGCTGCCATGAAGGCAGAAGCTGCAGTCTCCTGAGGGAACATGTAGTGAGCCAGACTTGTGCCAGCTGTTCCAGAGGAAACGGTTCTAAACCTGTATGCAAAACAAGGCCTCTGTTAATGACTTTCCTTAGGCATTTAAAGTCTAATTCTTATTAGAATTAAATCTTCATCACTCAAAGTTTACATTAGTTTCTTTTTTTTTTTATTTTATTTTAATTGGAATCCTTTTCTTGATGCAACGTGTCAGATGAGACTCTTAGCACTTGTATCAGGACCACTGGTGCAGATGGAAATACTGTGTTGTGCGGTTTAGTTGTAAATGTTTAATCCTGTGTATATGGGAGAGATTTGTTTTTAATAAAAATGTTCCTGACTTTTACACTTTCCCTTCCCTTAATTTTTTTCAGTATTACAGATGGTTTTTAGTATTGTATGCTTTCTGAGTTGACAATTAATTAACTCTATAATAGCCTACCAAAATCTATTGCTTGCTTTTAATTCTTTCAGTCTGGATATTTCTCCTGCACTACTTATTCAACTTTTCTTCATTAAAGAATTTTCATTTGTTTCAATATAATTCATTGGCAGATAATTTAATTTGGTGTTTACATCAATTTATTACAGAAAATACTGCATGACGATTAAAAATAATTTAACTGTTTCTTATCTGAGTTGGAAGGAAGTATAAAACCTCTTCTCTGCATGGAAAGTTCCAGACCACTTCAGATATATTTTTCCAGAGTTGCTGGTAATTCCTCAGAATGTATTGCTCTATGTGGGAGGTTGTATTTTATCTACTGAATACTTTGCATAATCCCAGACAGTGCTTTCAGGGTGGAGATGACATCTTCCATAGTGATGGAGATACTGTAACTGTGCAGCTTTCTGTCATAATGGAATCCATGCTTTGAAATGCTGTAAACACATCAGACCCTGCTGTGCCTTTCTCTAAACACTATGGCAGAATTTAATTTTTAATTCATTACCTGCTCCCAAGGTGATACATTTCCTAGTGTGGAAAAAGCTTGTCTCAAATTAAAGTATATTTTAGAGCTGCTATTACCAGGATACTAAGGAAAATACATTTTGCTCATTCAAGTAGCATCAATAAGTCTGATGAGACCTCATAATGAAGTGCAGTTACACTTCTATTTATGACTACTCTTCTACAACTTCAATATCTGAATGACCACTATTGCTTGATTAAATAAATGTAAAACAGGCCCCTCCGCTGTAAGATTTTTTAAATAGAAATCAGCAGTGCAACTGAAATGCTCAACAGCTGCTCTTGCCTGAGGTTATGTATGCTAATGTCTTAGCCTGGGCACTTTGAATCACTTTCTTGCAAAATACAGTGGCATCAGCTGAAAACCATGGTTTGTAGGAGTTTGAAATTCTGTGAGGCTTTCTTCGGGCTTTTCTAGATGTGGCTTAGGTTATATGAGGACTCACAGAAGTAGATGATTTGTAAAACCCCAAGCATGAATTCCTACTATCTCAGAGCTCTTACTTTTTAACTTGAGTAGTTTGTGGGTCTTTGGGAGATGTTCTCAAACTTAGTGCTTAGGAGTCTGCAGATGTAGTCCTTAGGAGCCATTCAAACCTTGGGAGAGCAGCACAGACCAAAGGTAGCCAAGCTAGATGTTTAAATTGCTTTCATGTATATCTGTATAAGAAGTTCATTGAAGATTAAAGTCTTAAATGAGCAAGAAAAACAATGGAATCACAACCCTGGACTTGAGAAGAGTAGACGTCAACTTCTTCAAAGATCTACTTGTCAGGATCTCATGGGTGACTCTCCTGGGAGGCAAAAAGGCCTGGAAGAGCTGGTCAGTCTTCATGAATTACCTGCTGAAGACACAAGAGCAGTGTATTGAAGTTGCAGAAAGTGAAGCAGGCATATCAGAAGGCCAGCACAGATGGACAGGGTACTCCTGGTAGATCTTGGACATGGAAAATAAATGTTTTGAAGGTGGAAGTGGGGATGGGTTATCTAGGAGGAATATAGACCAAATGCCTGCAGATGTAGAGGTGGAAATAGGAAATCCAGATCTTGGCTGGAGTTGCACTGATTAAGGGATGTGAAGGGTACTAAGAAGAGCTTTTGAAAGTGCTTCTGGCACCAAATAGAAAGCTGAGGAAAACGGGGTCCAGCTGCTTACTGAAGCATGAGACCAAGGACATGGAAAAGGCTGAGATACTGAATGCTATCTTTGCTTTGGTTTTCACTGAGAAGATCTGTTGCCTGGCCTTTGAGATGCCAGAGCCTCCTAGCAGAGTCTGTGGGAGCAAAAAATTACCTATTGGATAGTAAGAGTTGGAGAGGTCTAATTTAACTTCATGTACTGGATTTCATGGGACCAGGTGGGAAACATCTGAGGGTGCTGAAGGAGCTACCATTTTTTCAATAGGTCATGATGTTTGACATATTCCTGATTTTTTTTTCTTTATTGATCATTTTTCTGTGAACTTTACAAAGTCTCTACTGCATTTGAATATAAACCCAAGCCAGTGGTTAATTGACTGTTTTCAATTTCCCCCCTTATTTTTCACTCACAGCTGCTCAACTGCATATATTGCCCTTTATTATTAATTTGCTCCTTCCACAAAAGAAATACAGTGCAAGCCTAAATCAACTGCTAAAGTTTGATAGGAGATTCTCCATCGATTCCACTAGGATGTGAATCAAGCTGCTGGTGTTTGTGGGATTCCATTGCAGGGCTGGCCAAGGTCATGTGCTCACAAACTCAGACTATTTGTTCTTTCTCCTGTTTGTTTGTATGTTTCTATCTCATCTCTGGGTCATTACCTCTGTCTGGAGATATCCTGCACTTGTAGTGGTGGAGCATGGTTTCAGCACTTGTGGTGTTAATCTAATTTTAGGGGTGGTTCAGAGCAGTTACATGAGTCAGGCCGTAGGTAATCTCTTCATTTGCTGTGCTTGGCAGTTACTGCACTTAATTTTTCATGGGCATCTAGTTGTGGCCTTTATTTATTGCAGACATTTATACTTTTAAAGATGCTAATTTAAACACTCTTTCATACTGCTGGTGTTTGAAGTGGGTCTGTACCAACTGAAGTCATAAGAGGATTCAGTGAAAAGGGGGCTTTTTTTCCTGTATAGCAAATATCATTGATTAAGGATTGCACTGCCTGGCTTGTTATTGACAATGTTTTAGTAAATCCTTAGCTGCCTGAAGAAAATACCATAGCTCCTGTGCTGTTATATTATACTGGCATGTCCACAGAAAGCTTCACAACAAGTATTTAATACAAGTACATTTTATTTGGCTGGCTATTGAGCCTTTCTCTTCAGCTTTAAAGTACAGGTCTGTTTCTTTCAGTTGCAGAAGAGTGTGTTGATGTTGGTCTGCACATCCGAGATCCAGTAATATTATGCCTTAGCATATAAAAGTGTAAACAACCAGAAGTGTAGTAAATGGGTGTAGTCCTTTGCTGTCTCATGGTTTGGTTCATTATGAAAACCATGATACAACCCATTAAAATATATGACCAACTTTTATAATTTACCTTTTATATAGCTACACCCCGTGGCATAGTTCTGAACACTGCTGATGAAGGAGTCAATAATGGTTTTTATATATCATAAGCAGGAAAATTGAAGTTAAGTCCCATTCTCCCATACACTCAATTCGGCTCAACTAGGTGCCTTCATCTGGCCTTGCAACATCAACGAAAGCAGTGCCTGCAATCTATTTTCAATTGGTATGTTTCTGCTTCCTTCTGCTTTGATGAATTGGCACTGTCTGAGGGGAAATGCTTCATTTTGAGCAGCAATCTCTTTGCAAAATTTCGAACTGGTTTTACATAATGACACAGTCATGGTAGGAATCAGAAAATCACTCCAAAATTCATGCGGCTCCCCCCTCCCAAAAAAAAAAACCAAACCAACCAACCACAAACCCCCAAACTATCTCAATTGTACTTTTTATCCAACATCTGAAATGTATTGTTGTTGGGTATAACTCGTCTTAAAAAAATTTGGTTATTAGCTGAAGCTGCAATACCTGTGTGCTCTGTGTGTTACAAGAGAAGATCTACAAGCCCAGGCCATGGTTAAAGAGTGTGTGTGTAGTGTGTTACTGCAGTGCAGCTGACAGACTGTGGCAACTTGATGGCATCTGTTTTTTCTTTAGGTAGATTAGTTAATTCTTTTGGTTCTTGCAATATTATGTCGGGGTTTCCTTCCTTCCCCACCCCCTCGGCATTGTCTGCATTTGTTAACAGTAAAATAAATTTATCTGTTTTTTACCCTGTGCTTTTATGGGGTGGGTGTGTTTGTGTGCAATAGGTGGAGAGAAAGGAAGGAGGTAGGTATATGCAGAACATGATGCATTTATGATTATTGTTATGCACTACTGCTATTTTCAGAATATGAACTTGAATATATTACTTTCAGTTACAGGCTCAGTTATCAAAGATGCTGGGATTAGCTCGAAGAATTTAAATGGAACACGTGGAAATGTCAGTCCATCTCAAGTCAATAGAGAGGTTAAAAGAAAGGCAGCAATTCCAGTCAGTTTAGAGTTGCAACTGAAAGTAGTGGAATTGGTAATTGCTACCCTCAGTGGTACTGGTTCAATGTAGCAGTGTGTTAATGAGTTAATTCTTCCACACCAAGGGCTGATGGTGGTAAAACACAGAGCTGTTTTCTGAGGTGTAATTTCCAATTACTGTACTGTCTCCGAATTTCTAGGTTATAAGGAAATGCTTCTGCCACTTACATGTATGTTCCTTGAAGTGAGCAACAAAAAATAATGAAAGGATGGTCTGATTCTCCTGTCATTGATTTCAGACACCACCAAAGCAGAGGCTGCAGAAAATGGGTACAGGGTCTTGTGAAGTTTGTGGTTTAAAGAATGGGGGTGGGGTGAGGGGGTGGAAATCATGTTGAAGAGAAGAGGTCTCGGGGAGCCTGGGTTTAACATGGGGTAGGTAGTCCAACGTCCCATGCCTGAAGGCTGCAGAGCAGGGTGAGAAGTGTGGTCTCCCCCAGGGGTAGCGTGCTTTGTCTTTGATGTTGTTCTTGTTGGAGAATGTATCTTCCAAATAGATTATGAACAGGGTGGTGCTAGTGGGAAGAACTCTCAGTTGCAGTTATAGCCCTGTTCTCTGATAATCGGTGAGCGTGTCAAGAACTTGGATCCAATGGCAGAAATGGGGAACTTAGGCAGCTCTCTCACCCTCTCTGGTGCTATAACCCACTACAGCCAGTTTTTCTGGGACTTGTCATCCCAGTTTCCAAGCAGTACATACAGTTCTCTGTCGCGAAGCAGAAGCTAGAGCGGACCAAAATCTGGACTTTCAGATTTTCAGGAAGAGGACAGATTTGCAGGAAATGTTAAGGCCTGAAAGCTGGGTTTGGTCCAAATTGCTTTGGCAGCACTTTATACCAGCTCTTAATATCCATTCACACTGAGTTGCACAGCACTGGTGGAGCAGGTGGTGATGCCGGTATGGGATATAGCAAAGCTGCCAGATCCTGTGCTGTAAGAGCCAGTGACTCTCCTCCATAAAACACTTTACACAGAGGAAAGTGAAATTAGCAGACTGGCTAATTGCTTGGAGGGTGTAACGATGGGGGGTACCAATCAAGGGGCAGCAATGCTGAACAGGCAGGCACTGGAGTACAATTAACAGAGCTCTGTTACCGCAGAGCACAGAAATTGGCTACTGACAAGAGGCAAGAGACAAGGGGGGCAAATGATGAGAATATCTAGAAAAGGGAAACTTGGAGTGAAGGCTAAGGAAAGACTTGGGTTTCTAGGTTCCTTGAAGCCTGACATTCAGTGGTGGTTTTAAGATTTATCTTTACTTGTTAGGGCACTGTTTAAAAGAGGGAACAGCTATTGTTCTGTTAAGGTTGTGTACGGTGTCCCTTCTTCCTCTTGTCCCTCTCCATCGGGTCACAGATGTGTGTATTCTTTAATAAGATAAATTCATGTTTCTTGTCTCAACTGTGCTTTTCTAGTTTTGAATATCTAAGAGTATGTTTGCTTAGAAATCTGATAAATGAGTTTTGATAGTTGTTTAGCTCCTTTAAGTCAAATAAAAAACCTCAAATGGACTTAGGAAGTATGCTTATAATGAATCAAATTCTAAATGAATGATTGAATGGATTGAGCTTTTTTTTATCTGTAGAATGTAGGTTACAAGCAAAAATGGACATTCCTAAATAGGCAAATGCGAACACTGTCTCAAACAAGGAAGATTGGGGAAAAAATGACCCTACTACAGCTCTTTAGCTAGGCTAAGCTTTTGTCTTGCTTCTCTGCACACCTTTATGGGCCAATAATTTTCATTAAATTAGCTATGCTATCAATTAATGTCCATTACCAGGATAATGGCTTTTTTCTTCATAATAATTTGGCTGTGCAAGTCAGCTGCCAGATTTTTAATGGCTTGATCTGACATTAAAAGAGGAATACGCTGAATATGTTTGACTCATTCATTTTGTCTAATTTGCTTGCTCTACTGTTTTTGTTTTCTTCCTCATTAATCTTATAAGTCTCTGGGAAATAGCAATCCTGTCAAAAAAAGTAAAAGAAAAGGAAAGGGCAGTGTAGCAGCCCTAGTTGTCATACACTGAGTACAGAAGCACTTCAGTACTTGGTTTACAATTCTCATGACAGGAAATAAGGAGCCTGGGAAATGGGTATTACCTGAACCAAAAAGATCACTGCTGACATAATGCATCAGTTTGTTTGCTTTACAGTTTTTAAAGCTTGGTTTTTTGATTTATAGGAAGTTCCTTATATTACCTATAGCCTTGGAGAAGAACTGGCTAGCTTGGATAATGTCCAGTAAAGTGCATTGAGGAATATATTTTTACAAGCTTACACTGTGTGTAAAGCTCTCTGTAAAAGATCCAAGGATGGAAACTTGCCCTCCTCTTGGGTTTGGATCTGTGACCTTTAGAACACATAGTCAGTGACACTTGTGAAAAACAGCATTTTTGAGAGACTGAGAGTTCAGAGCTCATAAAAGGTTTTAAGTCTACAGGTCTATTTATCTAAACAAAGCAGGAGGATGGAGATAAGTCCTTTGTTTCCACTTGTATAACCAAATGTCTGGTATAAAGATCCTCTGATTTCCAATTTTGACAAAGAAACTATCTTTTTGGACCAGAACTTCTGCAGGGGCTTTGATGCACTGAAGATGTTTTTCAAAAACACAAGTGTATGAAGATGCTGGCTTCCTCTGCTGAAGAACTCTCCAAATGCAAAATATACGAATCTAGCTGCATTAGTCAGGGATGGCCAGAACTTTCTAACAGCAAAAGAGTAAATCTGTGAATACAGTGATATCCCAGATAAATTCTTTATATGTGTGTTTATATCTACATATTCATTGCATAGATGTACTTTCTAATATATTCTGGTAACACAGTCTCTCTCCTTTTGCTCCAGCATCAGTATTCTAGTGATTGTTGAAAATGTTTCCATGTCACTTTCTCATCCATACATTGTTGGACTTTACCTCTTTTTTTTTTTTTTTTAATATTTTATTTCACTTAAAAATTGCTAAACTGCTAACAGCACTCAATGCATAGGATTCATGTGTTTGCTTTCTAAACAGGAGTTTGGATTCTGTACGCTTGCAATTTCAGGAAGCAGAAAACCCCCTATGAAAAACTGAAGGTACACATTTATAGGAATTGTGTAAATCTGTGTTATGTACTGATTGCAATACACGCTAGTAGTTGTGATGAACAGGGATTTGTGAAATGTGCCATTCAGCCATAAATTCAAAGGGGCAGAGACTTTAACTCCCAAGGAATACTGTGATGGGTTAGAAGCCGTTAGATGTTGTCTTAGGGGGATGGGAGTTTGGTTGTTGGGGCTTATTTTGGATTAGACACAGAAATTCAGTGCACCTGTGGTGAGTAAATCTATTTGTTCCTGTAACACAGGCCAAGGAGGTATCACCATCAGAGAGGGGGAAGGCTTTTGCAGCTGTATACTGACCATGCTGAAGACCCAGAGCCTCAGAGCCAGTTCCCTGTCTGTTTGTCACACACTTGTAAAGAGCTAGATACAACCTGTGACAGCCAACAGGGATTCCCTCTTCAGTTTGCTTTTGTGAGCTAGTTTCCTTCCATCCTCATTGATTTATCTACATTGCAGAGCCCCATGTGGTTGTACAGGCAGTGACTCTCTGTGCATGTAGAACAAAGTAGAATTTTTAATAACATTTATTGCCACATTAAAAATGTAATAATTTTTGTATAATCCTAAGAAATTGATGTAGTATTGCCAGAAAAGTGGAAATGGGATAGGAAAAAGAGAGAGAGAGAAAGAAGGTCAGGATATGGGAGACAGTTTAAAGTAGTCTGAGGCTGTCTTTTTCCCACAGCTGGTGTACCCTGACAGAAAATTAAGCCGAATTGAGTTAATAATGCTCCTAAAAAGAGTCTAATCTGTTACTTAGAGTGAAACATTAGGCTACCTAATTAATGAATACCAATTAATTAAGTACTATACAGTACTTAAAAAGATGTTTGAAATTTACCCTGCATGCCTGCATCATAGCACAGAATTTTACATAGCCTATTTCTTAAGGATGTGGAGGAGTTGAGACAGGCCACCTCCACCCTCTGAGCGGAGAGAACGGGAAAGCTTGCAGCTTGGCTGAGTCGGTACAAGATGTGAGCTTCTGCATAGAGGCTGCTTGGGAGAAGCATGAGCAAACGTAGAGATGCTTATGTAGAGCACAGATGTCGCTTCACAGAGATGTAGGGCAGAGCTACAGCTCTTGAATAACAACAGTCTTATTAGCCTTTGTTGCTGTAGGGAAAGGAAAAGTATGTTGGGAGAAGCAGGCAAGAATCGTGTCTCTGTATGATAGCCTATGAAGCTGCCCGTTTTCTTTGGCTATTGTTGCAGAGAGGATTAGGCAGGCATCTCCTGTGATAAGAAAAAGAATATTTGCTTGGAAACCAGGACCTGGGAGAATTTGCTAAATTATAAAAAACATATTTCTTATGTCATTCTGGTGTCTTCAAGTAGAATTGCAGTCAGTCATTTGGCCTGTCTGAAAATAGAACCTCTTCCTGCAAATGCGTATAGTTTTCATTGTGATACAGAAGAGAACTAGTGCATATCAACCAGAGCTCTACTGCAACTCCCCTGGTCCTTCAGTGGGAAAGGCAGGAGAAGCACTTGTTAAGTTGTAGCGGAAAGCCAAAGTATTTTGATACCCCTTTACTAGGGTAATAAATTGTAGTGGAAAAGAACAAATAGCGATAAGGCATTAAGCCAGCCAAAAAGAATGAAGTGACGTCAGTAAAACTTTGCTTTAAGCATTGTCCCTGGATGTAACTCCAGTGACTTTCAATGTGTATTGCACCATTTCCTAGAAAATTCCTTTTAGCAATTGCAGAATAGAAGCTCCTATCAGATGGCACCAATCAGATGGTATCTGATCTCAAATCAGGCTCTCAACTGTACTTATGGTGCTGCTGTTGGCTTTTGTAGTTTCTTGCAGCTGATCTGTAAACATGGCTGGAAGCAGAGGTTCATCAATGCTGTGAAGTTACTGATGGTACTGGTGTGTTACTGGGTGCAGATGTCAAAGGGAGAGGTCATTGGCATAAAGGAAATTAATGTATGTAAATGAAGCAATTAAGAAGTTTAATCATGGGAATAATGTGGGGATTTTTTCCTTAATCTAGTGATGAAAGACCTGTGCTTATTTACAGCTCTTGTTACTCATAATACTCTTGTCTTTTAGTCTCAGCACTAAAAACTGTTGTAGTCCAAGTATGAAGTGAGTTGCTCTGACTTAATGTAGTCCTTTGTCTGCTTGTAATGAACTCGTACATCTCTCACACATTGCTTGACCTGGTCAGTTAAGACATTTAAAGTGATTGGTTTACAATGGTGTAGTCTTGAATAATATTCAACCAGTAATGCTGAGGATAGATCATAAGAAGAATATACTGTCACTGCATATGACAATACAACAAATCATTTCAAAAAGCAAAGCTGAAATGTTCGATAAAAGCCACAAAGGCATAAATAAGTTGCTAGGAAACATCTTTATTCTTTCCTTTCCTTTTCTTTTCTTTCCTTTCCTCTTGTTCACCTTTGTGGTAGGTTTTACCAAGTCTTCTACCAAGGATGAGAAGAAGAAAATATTTTCTTTCTAAGTTGGCTCTTGTCCTCGGTTAAAATGAGCTGACACCGTTTCTTATCAGTATTCTGCTGAGGCACCCAACCCGTTCATTTCTTTCTTTAACAAATGATTGATCTGGACCTGAGAATTGCGGGAACATTGTAAAGTGCTAAAGCAAACAAATGGAGATAGAAGGATTGATTGTGCTCTGCTGCAGTGATTTTATGCAAGTGTTTTTTATCCTTAAGAGACTTCTAGCTTTTGAATTGAAATAAGGTTGATATAGGCTTGAATCATTAAAACCGTTATTTACTTTCAATTAGTGATGTGCTGAACTGTTTGAGGAAAAGTTCTGGGATGAAAAAACTTGGTGCATCTGCATAGTGGGATGATGGTAGCGGGCAGTTGTTTGCCAGGTTTTCTGTGGATTTTTATGAGAACTGTAAGCATAAGAGCTAAGATTTCTAGGTGGAGAGTTTGGGTGCCATATGCGAAACCCTTGGGTTCTGGTGAAGTGCTGAACATCACATCCTGCCATTTGTGGATGTGCTCACAGTAGCTGAGCAATGTGTCTGGTTGCAGTAACCTCTTATGCTTGGCTGCCAAGAGCAAAAGCTGTCACAGCTTTTAGACCTATAAGTTTGCAGGACTTGCTTTAGGCATTAATCAAGTTGGAAATTGCTGAGGGCAACGAGTGACTTTCCCTATTCCTGGCAGCTGGAAACCTGGCACCTCGTCCACAAAAGATAGCCTGCAGCTGTGGCCAGAATAGGCTGGGGAAGGAGGAGAGCAGTATTCTGAAGGATCTGGCACTGCTTTTCTAAAAATTTCAATTTATATTGAACTAAGGAAGAGTCAAAAACATAATTGTATGCTTGCTGAGTTTAGTTGTGGCTTTAAACTTTACGGAAGTAAAGCAGTAGTGGAAAATGTGAACTGGGGAAATCAAGGGATGGGACAGGTTTGACCATAAATGAATGACTGCTTTCTTTTAACCACAAGTGAATTATACAACTGGAACTGGAGAGAGGCAAGACATTTCCCGACCACTTTGAAGGAAAAGGGGGTGAATCCTCTTCTGTTGGCATAGCAACTTCTTGAAAATGGAGGTACAACTGAGTAAAATGTAGCCAGTAGTTGCAGAGGGAAAGACAGAGAGTTATATTTGACGTATGTGAGAGGATTGAATGCATCTGGTCTCATTTATGGGTGGTACAAGAGAAGTCCTTCCTTTGTGCTTGAGCTGCAGGTTAGGTAAACTGCGTGAAGGTGGGTACAAAAGCAAAAGACTTTTAGAGTTTTCATTCTTAAAAAAGAACAAAACGTCCGCAATACAGCACTGAACTGATTTGCTGAATTGGGTTATTCATGATTTCTCTAGCACACAGCGGAAATTATGGAGCAAGGAAATTCTTAGCTGGCTGAAACTCAGTTCTGGGAAAGCGGGGAGATATCTCAAAGCTACAGAGAGGAGGACGGTATTTTTATTTCCAAGCAGTGTTTTTGTCATGAGTATCAGGCAGTTGTTGTATTTCAGGCTCAGGATGGTGTGCTGTGTGCTGCTTCCCAAAAAGCAGCAAAGTATTTCTTTAGCTGTGGTGGTTTGGTTTGTCCAGTGCTTAATTGCCTGCTCTCCAGCTGGGCAGGGTTACCAACCTGGCTCTGCACAGCATTGGGTTTTCCCACCCAGGCACTTTCCTAACTACTTTAGAAATGTTCTTGCTCTACATATTGGTGCATGTTGTTCCGGTGTTGGAGGTGTGCAAGGGCTGTCTGCAGAGATTCATTCTGTAGCGTTTTAATTTTCCATATAGCTTTAAATCTATATAGCATTAAGCTTATTATAGCATTAATGCTACTATATAGCATTACGCATTATTTATAAGGCAGAATTTAAACAAATAAAAACCACCCCCCAAATCCCCACTAACAATGACACCTAGATGCCCCCTAATTTGGGACTAAAACTACAGGAATGTTATCTATGTGCAATATTTGAATCCTCTTCAGTGTGACTTTGTGTCTTGTTTCAGCTGAGGTCAACTTTTCTGTGCAGTTTTGAAACCAAATGCACATTACACATTTTGGTGCAGTGTCTATATTGAGTCTCTGTGAGATTAAAGTTGCATCTCAGTAAGTTCTCACTGACAATATTGAACTGTTAAAGGAGCCAGAATGCCAAATTTCAGGACCCCCTTAATAATTTTATATGTTACAGAGAGCTGGAAATGGCCAGAAATTTGGTTCGATCGCTCTTTTTCTTTTTATAAAAACTAATAGTGCTGCTGTCATAAGTGGATTCAAGTTACTTGAAGAACTGATACACTAAGGAAGTGAGGTTTTACAAACAAATTACCAGGAATGTCCTGAAAATGCAGTTATGTTTCACATACTTTTATTAGACTAACTCAATAAAATTAGCAGAATACTTTTCCAACTACAAGGCTCACTTCTTCAAGTCAGTACCATGGTAAATACAGGGGAACTCCTGATAAGAAGAGGCAGGTGCACTCCTGAAGTTGTCTCGGACAGATATTGTTCTTCAGGCATGCGCTTGCTTTTCCATATGATTCCGTTTCAGTTTTTCATTATAGTTGTTCTTTGGGGTGAATGGGTCAGGAATTTCAATCCTTTGGTTTGGATCAGGTTCAGGTCAGTGAAAACTTCAAGTGACCTGACCCAGCCATGAACCAAAGATAGTCCCAGAAGTTTCCCTTGAGATTGAAACTGGACTCCTGATGATGTTTATCTACTGGTGACACAGTGTGGCTTTCTAGATAACATATGACATCGTTGGGTGCTCATGATCACAAACCCTCATTTGGATTAAAAAAAGAAATGAAGCTTTTAATGAAGTTGATAAAGTTACTAGTCACACTGTCATTTGCTTTTAGGTTCCTTTAATGGGTCTGGGAATCTGTAATTTTTACAATGTGTTCCAAGGCTTTTATCTCTGCTTGATCTATTTTTAAATGCTTTTTATTTTCGCAGCTAATTTGCAGATACTCAGAGTATAAACTTACCATCCAGGACCACAATACCATATGTCTTTATGGTTTCATTGATTAGTTTCACCTTATTACCTTTAATTTATTAAGAAAAAAAAAAAAAAAAAGGAAAGTTCCTATATGCCATAGGTCATATAATTGGGATAAAACCAGAAAGAAAGAGCTCCTGCTACCTTATGAGAAAAACTGAGCCAAGGCTTTTTTGCTATCAGGTAGTCCAGTTTAGCCTAAACAAAACCAGCTTTCTCTCTTCCTGCTCTCTGTTTTTTGGGGTTTTTTTCTGCCTCCATACCTGGGCATTAAGATTATCTTCAAGAAACTCCTGAGATACTCCATATACACCGTGACATAGAAGGATGAGTAAGGAGCTATTAAAAATAAAAAAAGACTGCAGAAATCAAGAGATTTGATACCTGTGATGCTTCTCCTTTCCAATGATATCTTGGCAATTTGAAAGGTTGAGTAACTCTCCATCCTCATCATAACTTTGAATATCACTACCAAAATTACTATGATAAAGTGAAATTGTACCAAAATGCTTAGCCATTTTTTCCAGTTAATCACCAGTCTCTATTTCTTAATTTGCTATGGTAACAACTGGGGTGTGTGTGGTAGGATCTGTTGATGAAGGGTTATTTTTGTTTGGTTTGTAGTTATTTGCTTGTTTGGGTTTTTTTAGGACAACTACTTGTTTGCAGATAGCTAGTGTAGCCATTTAAATTAAGCTGCTAACAGAACATGCCCTGTTGTTCAGGGAGTACTGACCTGCAGATCTCTGCACCCTGTGGAGTGCTGAGTGTCAGTGGCAAACTTCACTGGAATTCTTCCTTTATCTCCCCTGGAAGGGATATTGCATTTCATTCCCCGGGCTTGAGGATATCACAGGAGATGAGCCTTCATCCCCTCTGCACGGCTTCTCTTTCCCCACCCCCGCCATCTGCGTTGTTCAGTTCTCGGTGGAGTGAGAACCCAGAAGGCTGGTGACATAGACTCCTCTCATTTGGGAGATGCCTCCATCTCTTTTAATTCAAACCAGTGGAGAAGCAGAGGTTGTTATTATATGGTTCACACTCCATCTTCATTTGCAGCTTTAGAGAGTGGCAAGTGCAGCCTTCAACACCCTCCTCCAGCCCTGCCCCCCTCTGCCCCCCAGTCCATCAAAAAGAAATCCCACCCCCTACCCCCCACACAATGTGAGCTGTAACAGCCTGTAGGGGAGAGAAATCAAGGCAATATGTGACACCAAACCTCCCCTGTGTTTAAAGAAATGAAGGGAAGCATGAGGGTATAGAGGGGTATGTTTTATTTCTTAACAAGATTATTTTTTGCAAAGCTTGTGCTACCATGAAGTACCAAGATTGATTGGCCTTATCACAGTTAACCTAGTTTGTAACCTGTTTCCCTCTAAATTCATCCAGATCAGACATTAATAATAAGACCTCTAAGATAAATAGAGATGGATGTTTTATTAAGATAAATAAGATGGATGTTTCGGGGCATAGCACTGCAGAACACGTTTCATTTTGGAATGCAGCATGGTTTGAATGTGTCCTTTCAAATGGATGCTCTCTTCCGGTTATTGTCAGAGTGGTTTAGTAAGCATTAAATTAAGGAGAGGAGGCACTTTGAGTGATAAATGGGACGAGCTGATGGCTCTGACGGGAGATCTGTGAAACTGTACCTTATTATAATATATGTTATTTAATAGACCAGACACCCTAGTAAAGCTAGCACGCAGTGAAACAAGGGAGGTGTTCTGAGAAATGCCCCTTCCTGCCCCGAGTGCCTCTCAGTAGTCCCGTTAATAGGTTCTTCTGCCAGTGCTTATAACTAATAAACTAAACTATTATTGGATTTCTAACCTGGTTTTAGGTCATTCATTTTGCAAAAAACACCTCTGGGGAGTACTACAAATAAAGAACTAGCTGTATAAATATTTGTTAGGTTCTGTGGGTTTCTGAGCAGCTAAAGGTATGAGCCCAGGTTCTCCTGTTCCGGTACAAAGCCTGCTTCAACTCACCCTGCAAACACTGCATTTGTATGTACTTGGAGTCTTTTCTGGCTGCTTGACCAGAACAGTTAATAGATTTTTCAGCTTCTTAAGGTCCTACAAGAACTTTGATCATCATGTGTGCTCTTCTATGTGCTGTGCACTACTTATGTACTTATGTACTTATGTTACTTATCTACAGTATGAACTTTGGGTGAAATTTATATCTCAAAAAGACATCATAGTCATAGAAGGCACCAAACAGCGGATGACTTCTTGGTAGTTTCTTCTGCTAATTTCCCACTCAAACTGTTAAAAATTTCTGTCCTAAATACTGAATTTGCCCATCTTCTGCTTCCAGCCATTTGTTTCCCTGTTATTCCTTGCTATTTAAGACCTCTTAAGGGCAGAATTTTCTTCACTGTGATTGTCTTCTCTCAGTCTTTTGACTGAAGTGATGGAGCTCTTTGTGTTTTTTACGGTGAGGTGTTGTGGGCTTTTTGCCAGATTCTCATCTGTGGCTTTTTTGGCATTTCTGTCTTTGCAATTCTTATTTATTTTATTATTGCATGTACTGCTCAGGACATCTTGAGATGTGTTTTACTTTTTGAAAATACATCCATCTGCCAGAATTACATAAGCAAATCCCTACATCGTATACCCAAGCCAGAGAAGGGACAATGTTCCAGATGTATAGAATTACCAGAATTGTGTGGCCAGGAATTTCCCAGTTAATGTGTTTGAAGTTGAGGCTGGTGTTCTTGGAAATTATATAACTTTTCTATGTTCCAGAGCAAGAATAATGAATCTAATTCTCGTATTCTTCAGAGCCTTTTTCATACATCAGTTGGTGAGCCAGATTTTTAACTGGGGTAAATCAGTGTGGGTCTGCATCAGTAACTCTGAGAGCTTACTCAACACAAGCTGAAGACTTGAAGCATACATGTAAGACACGGAGGAAATTAATTATTTTTGCAGAGATAATTATCATGATACTTTTTTTTTAAATAATACTAACTGATCAGTGTTCCAGAAACAAACTGAAATGCTATCAGTAAAATACGTGGCAGCTGGTCTCAAAGCTCTTGCACTAAGTGAATTGTTGCTCAGTGTAACGCTAAACTGCTGTGTCCTGTGCCTGTGCAGCAGAGTGGTGCCCTGGTGGTATGCTTGGTGTTTGTCTGATGAGGACACCCGGCCAGAGAGCAGACTGACAAGTCACCTGACTTGAGGGTTGCTTGGGTTGTGAAGTTGTTCAAACATGGACAGTGTATGTATTTTTGTGTGTCAACTTAACCCATTTAGGTGATAGTCTTCCACTAAAAGAAAAGCTTCTGTCATATTCCAGATTGTCCTTCATTACAATTTCACGTATGATGTGATGCAAAGCAAGAGTGTCTATAGACACTCTTGTCTACATGCCCCTATTGTGTCTGTTATCCGGTATTATTTCCATGTGTGCTGAATTCATTGTGTGACATAGCTGCTGGGGCACTTTCAGTACATATGGCTGGTTAGAAAATTTATTGTAATAGGAAATTACAACAGGAGTTTTTGGTGTTAGTCATATTTTTTTGAAGTCAGAGCCTCAGTGAAGGGATTTTTTTTGTGTGTTCTATATGTATTTTTTTAGCATTGTTGGAAGCCCTGAGCATTTTTAGACTTATACCATTAAAAGTGTATTTTCTTAAACTAATTGCACTGACTTAAACCTCTGTGTATTGAGTGAGTGGATTTGGCAGTTGGCTTTTCCCCTGCAATTTGCTTAGACAACCTTGGGTCCACACAATTTAGGAGCATCGTGTTTAAGTTTTATAAGAGGTAAGATTGAAAATTACTGTCTTGGTTATTCTTCATGATCAATAAATAACTGAGAGTTCAAAAACCACTTGGCTATGCTCTGGGCAGAGTGAGAGTTAAATAAAATGACTCTGTGTTTGTGTAACTTGTTTGAATTAGCTTCATCAGCATCTTGCATATTTAAATTGAATCTTCCTACACTAAATTCATTATCATTAGGTAATCCAACAAAACAGAAAAAGTCAGTCAAGTTTGATACCCCTTCCCAAGAGACCCACAACAAAAGTCTCAGGCCAATAGACTATATTACATTACAGCTGCTTGTGCTGAAAATGAACTTCTCTTGGGAACTACAGTCCTAATTCTAAATTCAAGCACCAGAATGGGTATTTCGGGTTTTCTTTTTTGACATTATCTTATGTGTTGAATTTCTTGATCAATTCTTACTGGGGGGGCTAAGGTGTGTGGTATACATTAATAGATTAGGGTTTGAGTTAAAGCCCTCTGGAGACAAAGAAAAAAAATAAATCTCCTCAGTTTGGATGCATTCTTGGTGAAGTCTTAATGTCCATGAAACTGGAGGAGAAAAAAAGTTAAGATTCAATTTAAAGACTATTGTTCCTTGGCTGGAATTATAGCAGTTCATGTAGCAGAGCTCTACCCAGGTATGAGGCCAGTCAGTTGGAGAATCAATTACACCAAGCATAATTTGAAATCTGAAACTTTCAAATTTTGGAAGAACATCTCGATGTTCTTTCTAATTGATTTTTGTGGGACTGACCTCTCATGTTCTGCAGATAGCTCTGCCAGTCTGTATAGCCTGCTGATGGTACCTGTTGTCCTAAGTCTAGTAGGGATTACATTGATTTCTGGAGAAATTAAAAGCTCATACCCAAGGATGTTGAGGACTGAGTTCTCTGAGAACTGGGTACAGTAGGGGAATTTGATAATACAGATCCTAAAAGAATGGATAAATTTGTTGTTTTGAATACTGCATTTTACCTGATAAGAACCTTCAAAACTTCTGC
>VZTM01036824.1:326-23294 GCA_013400555.1 Jacana jacana
GTCCCAGGCAAGAAGCCTGGACAAATACACTTTTATGTTTGATTTCTTTTAATATTTTTTTTTCTTCCAAAGTTTTCTTCTCAGTTATTGTCTATCTGTTACAGATGATCACAAAGGGCAACTACTTAGATTTTGTGGCTAATCTCACCCTTATTGCCTTACTTCTCTGACTGTTGTACCAAATAAAATGTAAATGTTGTGCAATAGTAATATCAGCTACAGTATCAATAACATCCAAGAGCAATTCAGACTATATGTTTATATTTTAAAAGGGATTATAATTCCTTGTAGCACTCACCTTCACTCTCAGAAGAATCTGGAAATGGCTTTCAAGCTGCATTAGATTCTCTGGCTAGTAATAATTTGATAATGTGACCTAGGATTTCCACAAGTGATGACATACTTCCCAGAGATCTTGCTTTTATGCAAGTAAGTTTATGCAAGTAAGTTCATTTAGTGTGACAGCATGGTGGGAGGGAGCAGAAGGAATAGGTATCACAGAAGTGAGCTAAGGGAGAAGAGTGCCATCATTTACTTAAAAGTTTAAAATGCAAAAAAGACAGACTTACAAATGTGTCTAAATTGAAGAGAATAAAAACAATTGTTAATGTCTTCCTCAGACTATTAATAAGATGTCACCTACGTCCTTAAAGATGACTCTCAGGCAGCTCAGAGAAGGAGCTTCCATGAGCTTACAAGACGTACTCACAATGGAATACAGACTGAGCCAAGCGTGCATGGTAAGCAAGCAGCCAAGCTCAGTGTCTCTTTCCAGCCATGGAGGGGTAGCAAGTCTGTCAGCCATTGAAGTTTTATGTAGATTACATCAAGGGCTCAAACTTTATAGGTTTGGGGCTTTTTTTTCCTCAGTATCATCTTTGTGTTTGTTAGGCTGTCACTTTTTTTTTCTTTTCCAGCTACACGTATTTATATGCAACTCTAAGGAAGACTACATTAATGGTGATCAGATGGGAATGATAGAGAGCTCTTGTTAAGAAAACCATGATCATTTACAATATAGAAGATACTGTATTTGGACCATCATTTTAAAACTCTGGTGTTCCAGAATAGGTTTCCTATTTAAATTACTTAGCTCTCAATGTCACAGTTCCCATCAACAGGGTGGGAATAATCTATCACTGTCTTTCAGGAGGAGTGTGATAAATTTATTAAAGCGATTTTAGCACTAATTGTAGTAGGGGCTGAGTACTTGGAGAACATGAGGAAGTGATCCTTTCAGTAGAACAGAGTTGCTAACTGAATTATCTGAACAAATTCCTCAAAGCTTCCCCATGGCACCCATGCTAGTTTTGTCCCATTTTAAAAGAAGATTTTTATGTGTCTGATTAGATGATTTGTGACAGTTAAAAAAGGAGCAAAACGCATCCAATTCTGTTACATTGTAGTGCCTGACAGTATCCTTGCCCTATCTTCTGGAACTACTGTTGTTGCTCCATTGCTAGTGAGGCATCCTTAGGGATTAAGATGTTACATTTACTTTTATAAAAAAAAAAAACAAACGCAAACAACAAAAAACTGGATGTTTCCAGGATTCCATTCAACTGCAAAGTATTTCAAGTATGTAGAATACATCACAATGCCTGAAGACTGACCTTCCTCTGAAGAGTTTCTGATCTTACACACCTTAGCCTCCATCATGCAAAACTTTTTAGAAAAATCTGAGGAGTAACACAGAGAGAGGGTTTACACTGCATAAAAGTTGGCTGATACTACAGTTCAGCAGACCGATTTTTAGAGTTGAGGCTGCATTCAAGCAAGAGGATATAGAGCTCTTTAATAAATCAAGAGAAAGTAGGATTGGATGAGAACAGTACAAGTGGGATTTAACAGAATCTTGAGAACTTGCATTTCAAGCAGAAGCAGGGTAGGGAAAGCTGAGATAAATAGAATCTGTTGTGTTACAGCTTGGGGTTTTTTGTCTTTCAGAGAGGCCATGACTTCTATGAAGGGGTTCGAGCAGGTAAGCATGCATATCAGAAATATTTCTCAAACTTAGTAACGTGCAAACGCACTGTTGTGTTGCTTCTCTGGAGGTTAAGGACAGTACATGCAGCAACAGCCCAGAGAAACCTCCCAACTTTTTACAGGGTTTGCTTATTGGACTCTTGCATGCCCAAAATATATTTGTTCCAAAGTGTAACATCCATGTTGTTTCCTTCTTGTAATCTCAGTTACCTAATGTTATTTCTCCACCTGGTAACATAGCACCATGAAGAAGTTTCACCAGTTTATTGGGAAAGCTCAAAATATATTTAATGCTAATAGTACTGAGTAGCTGTGTGTATCATTTGTGTCCAGACTTAGTCTTGCCTCATAGCTGGTTCAGCCAGCTAAAACATATTGTAAAACTCAAAGTCAAGATCAACTATTGGCATAGAAAAATTGTTAGAACAGATGCTACTCTCATCCATATCCAAAATATCACCATATAGAGGGGTCTTACTGTTAAAAAACTATATATGTAAACTTAATGTTAAATAATTCAGCATTTTAAGGCACTGGTCAAAATAGGCAGTGGTAAAAGTGGAGCAGCTCAGCAAGTTCATCTGGGGGACAGACTTAGATTCTGTCCTTGGTTCTACTGCTGATTCACTATGCAGTTTGTCAAACCCAATGTCACATCTGTTAGAAACTGTAGTAATTATTTATGTACTATTCAGCACAAGATGAAAGAAGCAGAGGCCTTTCCTTTTCCAAGGAGCTTACAGTACAAAACATTTGGATGAATAACATTTTGAGGTTGAGGGAACCTGTCTTGTAATTCACACATTTATATACTTGAGTATATTATATATAATCACCTCCTCCTCATTTTTTAATGTGTGTCTTTATAAAGTAGTCTAAAATCCACTTGAGTAGTGGATATTTGTTTGAGCACTATTCACTATTAGTAATATTGTATTAAAGATAGCCTGGGGTGAGAAATGCAAAGCTTGTTTGTATGGTGTGGGAGAAGTTTCTGATTTTAATTAATTAATCTGTAGCATGGATGGGCAGAGACTCCTTTGAAGAGTTTACCACACATGCTGAGAAGTACCTTGGCTTGCGTTGTGTAACGGGGACAAAGATATGTGTTTAGCAGTTTATATGGTTAGTTAGAATATATTGTAGGAATCTTTAAGGTGTCTTTGAAGGTGAACAACAAACCAAATTCTCACTTGTAACACACAAGGTAGGTGCAGTAGAGCACAAAAGCAAGTCGCTTGTCAGCATAGCCAGTAAATTATACAAACTGCTTGTAAAGAAAAAAGTTGCAAGAACGGCAGTTTGGAAGCTTCTTTTACACAGGATGACATAGCAAAGGTTGGATTATATCAGGGGAAGAAAAAAAAAACCACTACCAGAGATCCAGCTGCACTGAAGGGATTGCTAAGAATAATAATTGGTTCTTGAAGCACTTCTGCTCTCTGCTTACTGCATAGATCTTGTTGTCAGATTTGCCTTCTTAAAATTGTTTTTCTTGTTCAAGAGTAGTGCAGAATGTGACTCAAAATCATTTGTAGTTGGGTCTGACCTCGTAAAAATCATCATCCAACAATGTGCTGAGCATCCTTTTTACTAGGAAGTAAGATTATTAAGTACTTCACAGGATCAACCATAGTGAATAAACCCCAAAATGATAAAAATGTTCAGTATTAGCTTTTTCGGTATTAAAACATTACATTCCAAGCATTTAAGACCCAGCAGTTGACCCTGTCTACCACAAGAGGATCTACCACAGAGTAAAGTTAAGATAGAATAATCAGTTTTTAGTTTTTGAAGATTGTTTTTCAGCAGCAATTGCCATTAGTCAGGTTTTAATAACAGCTGTGTCTGCTTCAAACCATAATTTTAATAGGTGTTCTAGGGAAGTAGTTTGTTTAAAAGCTTTTTAAACCTGCTTTGACCTGAATTCACAGTTTTATTTTTCTTTTAGCCAATTTTCTTTGAGACAGACTGAAAATCTGCTGGCAAACAGTCTTGCCCATTTATGATTTTTGTGATTTGATGTACTAAATAAAAGCTAAAACCCTTAAAGCATAAAGCACACAAATCTTATTTCATCATATTACATCAGCTTTTTCCCCTATAATGGTAAATGTGGTCTTTGAACACTTCAGATATCCATTTTTCATTTTGATTTATAGAATAATACATAAACTAAAAAATGCAAAGCTTTGGGTAATTCACAAGGATTTTGTTTCTTAATTCTTACTATATAAGAGGAGTGATCATTTTTGGAGCCTGTGCTCAAGCACATCCAGGTAAACCCCAATGTCAGCAGCCTGAGGGGACAAAAATCTATTAAATTAGCCTCCTACCTATTAGTGCAGGAATATACACTTCAAATGGCATTTTAAAGGCCTTCCATGTAATGCTGATCCTGCAAAGATCTGACTTCCACATGGCTTCTGCCCTCTGTCCTGCAGCGCTGGCAGCTGTGAGCCTTACCCTGGGCACTCAGCACCCCTGCAGTCAGTGAGAAGGGAGAGAGATTTCTTTGCAACCAACAGGATTTTAGGTGCTTAGAAATACTGGTGTTTTGACTGTGCTGAATGAAACTAAGCAGTGGAACACTAACTCAAGTCTGGCAGAGTCACTGCTACTGAACAGAGGAGTTGTGAATTTTTATTTTTTTTATTTTTAAAAAGGTAAAAGAACACAAGAACAAGCCCTTAACAGAATATCTATGTTTGGTTACTCTTACCATAATGAACTTCCCTCAGCCTACCTTAGAAGTCTTCAGAATTTCTGTTCCTTTCTTTTAGTGATTTCTATCTCAAGCTGGAGAAATACAAAATATACAGAAGTTAATGCAAAACCCGAATTGTTTCCACGATACAGTTAGAAAACAAGTATTTTTAACTGTTATAAGATTAAAGATTTAATTAGAGAGACCATTCTGATCATTCAGTTTATGCAGCACTGTATAACTGGCCACGCATCCAAACAGAAATATTTACTAGGTTACACAGTACTGCCATAGAGTGGAGAATTACCAGCAATTACTATACAGAGTTGAAGGTGTAGTAGTTTACACATGGGCTCTCCACCCCCACCGCCCACCCCCAGTTTAAAGCATCTCTAGTCAGTGTTGGCTTTTATGGATAACAGTTAAGATTATTTTAGCCAGACTGTGAACCTCAACTGAAGTTGAGGAAGATCATTAGACAAGTACTACTCTGAAGTAATAAATGCAGTTGATTTGGGACAATTACATATTTTCACCCAAACTGATCAATGGCTTCACATCGTAACATTTAAAACTAACTTGTAGGATCATAACTTTTCAGTCAGTTTCCCAGTTGAGTTGCCTCGTAAAATCACTCTCTTAGAGCACCTTTCTTTAAATAATTGCCCAGATGGATTCTACTTTCTGTGGAATTACAGCTTGTGTCTGTAGAATGGGGTTATTTTCAAAATTAGTGCTTATTTGTATCCAAGGTGTCCTTAGCCTTGTATTTGCAGGTAAACGGGCTCAGGGCTCCAATTCTCCTTGGAGATGCAAGCTGAAGTCTATATGTCTTCAGCCACAGAGATGTTAATTAGTGCAGTTTTAATTTGAACAATATTTATTTTCTAGGTGTTTTCCAAGTGTTGGTTATAGAGGGAAGAGTTAAAAAGATTTTAAATCACATTTTTTTTCCACAGACTGCCACAATGCCTGTCTTCTAACAGGACACGGTCTTTAGGTGGGCACACGTTCCTTTGAATTGAAAATCCAACTCCTTTGCACATTTCTCATCCTGGATAATTCTAGTTTAGTCATCAAGAATGAAGCCTGTTTAGAAAGACATGACAACTTACCTGAGCTATTAGTCTTCAAAATACCTAGTCTGTATGTGTCTTTTGTCCACGTGCCTTTAGTCTTTGTCAGAAAGTATGAACAAACAAACTCTGTCCTCAGCAGAGGGATTTGGGGGATGCTTGTTTGCCCTCTCCTACGTGCTATGGGCTGTGTTGGTCAGGAGGTCTCTCAGGACACAGGTGCATCTCAAAATCAGATGCTTGATATCACACATCTGAAGGGGATTTGTATTGAAGAGAGATGCTGGGTAGTCAGTGCAACCTACAGAGCTACAGTTATTATGGCTGTTTGGTTTTAAAATCATAACAATTTTGCATTTTGAATAGCACCTTTATGGGGTTTCTTGGAGCCCCAAAGGTGCTCAGAAGGGCACTCTGGAATTCCATTCATACTGCTCATTTTTACACACAAATAAGCTCTCTTATTACTGTTTGCTGGTGCAGCTGTTCTCGCTGACATGCCTTCAACATTTCTGTAACACAAGGAATGTTTTTTGAGAATTGATATTTTCTTGTTACACTTTTAGCATGCGATTCGTTCACTGGTGATTTTATCTTTGGTGATGGGCATTTCCCGGGCTACAGCATAAAGTAATACATGCTAAGATTATACAAATCTTCACAGTTAAATCTACACAGGTCTGCAGTATCTGTCAGTATTTACAAATAAACATTCTTGCTTTTTGCATAATGATACTCTGCTTTACTCCTTTCTCATTAGTTATTTCATTGTTATTTTATGTGATGTGCTTAAATTAGCTTTGGGCATTTAACGCCTACTTTGAGTAATTTCCTACACTCTATGTGAAAGAGAGATGCGAAAGCCCTTGTTCAAAAGAAGCATCATGCATTCTCTTCCCAGCTTCAAGGGAAAAAGCAGATGAGAGCCAAGAGCAGTAGGTCTTAGAAAAAGCAGTAGTTTCAGGTCTATTCCTTTAAAGCTTGGGCTGCTCCTGAAGTGATCCATTGCATCTTATAACATCAGGCAGCTCCCAGATGTGTCTCTAGACAGGTTACAACTCAATAATTTTTATTACAGCAGAAATAGCTATGTTACAACAACAGTGTCTCCTCCAGAGCGTACTGATTCTTATTCCCCATGTATTCACTGTATATGTCTGTCTTGATGCAATCTGAAGTCATCTTAATTAGAGAAAGTTTATAAGTAACTTTTGTGGTTTTATATTCCACCTGACAGTGCTGATTGACAAAGACCAGTCCCCCAGATGGAAGCCAGCTGCTTTAGAAGAAGTCAGTGATGAGCTTGTGAATGATTGTTTTAAGCCACTGGGAAACAACGATCTCAAGTTGTAAAGATCAAGCCTATTGACATCTTTTACATCTGCTTAATTCTCTGATATCAAAGTTAATAGTAGTATAATGAAGTTTGACAAGACTCTTAGCTGAGCTCTGAGCTCTATAAGTCTAGTTTTTTTGCATTTGGGAACATTCTCTTTTATTATGCTGCTGTAATGCTGGTTAATAATGGGAGGAATTACTTCATGGCAAATCGTTATTTATACTGCTTTACACAATGATTAACGTTTAATTTTTTTTGCACCAGCTCTTGGTTTAGGAGGAGCCTTTTGGGGAGACAGCAGAGTTAAGGGATGACCTAATAAGCAAGAAGTCAGGAGACCTTTGTGTTCTTGGCTCTGTCACTGATGTATTAAATTGGGATTGTACCTCAGCTTCTTTTTTAAACAATGAAAATAAAATATACTTAAAGTTTTGAAACAGTTGGAACTACAAAGGAAAATGCAAGACATGCTGAATCCATGGTGTTAAGTACCCTTTTAAATAAAAGGTCAGACTGACACATTGTAAGTCTGAGAGCGAGAAATTGTTCTATTGATTTGACAGTTGGTCAGTTTTCAGTCTTGCTGTGTGATGTAGACATTGTTTCAAATGTCAATATATCTCCAGAGCCTGGAGAACTCTTCTGTTTGCTTGCAACCCCAATTTTTTTTCAAGGGCCATTAAGTTTGACTGAACTGCATCATTAAATTTTCATGATTTCAAAAATTGCAAGTTTTTCCTGATCTTGCAGTGGCAAAGAAGTAACTGTCCCAGACCTTCCTCTGAACACTAAAGAGCACGTTTCAGGCTGATGTTAGTGATTGTCTAATGGTGTTAGTGGCAGAGATCAGCCTGGCCCTCACTACCAGTGCCTGGAGCTTTGCCTGTACCAACAGGTCTGGGTTCCTGGCAGCGTGTGCTGATGAACATCCTTTCTGTTGGGTGGCAAATCCGTGAAAAGTAGGGGGAGCACAGCAATATGTACTGAAGATGTCAAATAGGGGAAAACATGAACTATCTGCTCCTACATTGATCGTAAACATTTTTAACACAACATATCCTAAAGAATGTATTTGTCAGGATCAAAACTGAAGTAGGCATCAAAACCCTCTTGTCATAGATGCATTAAAGGTTGTTGGGTTTCGGTACAAGTAATAATTGCCAGAGTCCTTTGATAAAGCACAGTCTTTGGGGGGAGTAGGGTGTGAAATTAATTTTTCTATTGTGTATGCAACACATAGCTACTAATCTTTCTTCAGCATTAAGACTGCATGCTTTTTTTTTATGGTTAATCATGTATCAGTATCACTTCCTACTTGTTTCCCTGGTTATAGGCAAGTCACAAATAGAAATTTTGGGTTCTCTGAAGGTGAACCGCTGAGACTAGAGGAAGAAAACCTTTGTTCAGACAGTATAGTCAGTAATCAGCACTGGGGAATCAAAAACTCAGAGCTACAGCAGAACCATTACAGTTTTCAACACTGGGCAGTTTTTATTACCAACACTAAAGGTCTACACTGGCTTAAGGCTCCTGTCTTCCTAGAAGCTGTTGCCTAGAAACAAAGTCCAGTAAATTCAGGCATCAAGGTGAACTACTAGAGTGACTTTCAAAGAACTGGAGGTGAGCAAAATGGAGGGCAAAATCAAGAAATATGGCACCTTGCTTTGTCACTAGAATCTTTAACATAAAACCGGTAAAGTGTAAGCTGCTGGTTAATGTTACCATGTACTTACCATGAGACAGTCAAAAGCAGCTGAGATATTTCATTAACATATCTAGGTAACTTCTGAAAATTACTCGCATTTCTACCTCACGCTGGTTCTGTAGGGAATGTAAACCTCCCCCCTCATGTTTAATGCTTTATGTGTTTTAGATTCTTTAACAATGGCTGGTTTTAATTTAGTTTTAAAAATTGGTTCATTCCATTGTTTTTGTACAAAAGGAGTAATCTTCAGCCACTATATTTAATGAAAAACACAGTAATCCCCAGGGAGAAGGGATCATGCCTTCTCATCTGAAAAGGCCGTAAAAGATTGTAGCACGAGGTACTTCTGAATCAATGAACTTTGACTTGCATGGGCAGCTGCTTCCAAAATCTGTGGGAATGGGAATTACCCCAAACTCACCATAGCAGGACCCTGTCCAATCTGTGCACTTTATCAAATAAGAGCCTTACAAGCAGATGGCAAGTTTACTTTTATTTGGTCCACAAGAAAGTATTTTCCACAAAAATATTGTAAAAATATACTGTAATGTGTTTTATTTGGGAATAATGATGTGTCTTACTACAGTATGTCACTTTTACAAATTGTGCTGCAGTTAACGTGTTTTGAACCATTATTAGGATATCAAGTCACTCAGGCTATGCTTTTGTTTCCTGGAGAAAATATAAAGCAAATGTGTTTTCAACTCCTAAATAGAAGTAAATGGTTTTGCAGAGTATGCCAGTCCCATACTGGAGTGCCTTTATTACACAAAATCAAGTCAGAGAATCAGTGGCATCTTAGCTGAAAGCCACTACAAGTGGCTTTATAAGACTGTAGCACAGTTTAGAGTAATCTAATGATAAATAAACAGATGTCATTTTACTTAGGTAAAGAAGTCTTTATTTTTATCATTGTTATGAATTACTGTTGTGCCTATAAAAATACAGCAGAGCTCTGGAACAAGATCTCCTTCGATCTCTCACCAGATTGTAGTATTGAACTGTTTTTTCTTTTCTTTTTTTGTTGTTGTGAAGGGCAAGTGTTTTAGGGTAAGTAGGGGCAAGCGTTAAGGGTAAGTGCATTATTTATTAAGAACAGCGTCTTGTAAAAGAGATATTTTTCCTGGTGAGAAGCTGTCTCCCTGTGGCTTGCAAGCTTGTATGCTTTCCATTTGCTGCCTGCTTTCCCTGAAGTGCCAGTGTCATAGAAAGCATCATAAACCAGCTGGAATTGCACTTCAGGCCATATTGGAGCTGCCGTAACCGTCAGGCATTAATGAGGGAAGATAAGCTTGGCAGCTGCAGGTAGGTGACCCGTGTGGACATAACAAGCAGCAGGTGGCTACTGCGTTATGGCTGGCTCTCTGAGCGAGCAGTGCAGCCCTCCCACACAGCAAGTACCCCAAAAGGAAGCTCACTGTGATGCACATTTAATTATACCTAGGTAACTTTCTCCTTTGGGGGAATTTTGAGAGTTTATCAGTATGCTGTGGCTTAGCCTGAGGCTGTTTTACGTTATTTTATAATTCCACCTGCTGTTGGATTGACTAGTGGCAGTCTGCCAAGGGAGAAGCTGTTTTCAAAAGCACACGTGATACTCTGACTGCAGAGGAATGCCAGGTGCTAAGGCTCCATCCAAAGAACGGATCAAGACATTGCTACGGCCAAGCACTGCAGCACCCAACTCCCCATGGCAGCCACCGAGGTACAAGAGTCAAGACAGACAGAGGGACACACACTCTGCAGGTGAGTGCAGCCTCCTATGGGCTCTTCACCCACCTGGCAAATAGCAGAGGTTGGGCTTACCCCCCCTGCTTTTTTTAATTGTTTTTTAATTTATTATGGTCTTTGGGAGTGTTAACATTCTTGAGCCAAGACTGATGTTACAGAAAGTCTGTCCTTTTTTTTGGCAATAAATCTCTATTTTAGCTATAATAATAATAGGGATCTTTTTTAGTACTTTGGTTAAGCGATATCCAATTACCATGTACTGATCTGATCCGTGTTTTGCATGTGCTTTTTAATTCACCCTAGTATGTGGCCTGCACTTCTCTTAGACAGAGCAAAGGCAGGGTACAATTTATTGTTTTACACATTTTAGAGCTTCAGGGAACACCACTGCTAGCAGTGGAATTTAAATGGTCCGTAACACTTCAGCTCCACTTTTCATATGCCTTCAAAGAAGATGACATCACAATGTTAACAGATTCTTTTTCCCCTTTTTCAGCAAAAGCCTGAGAAAAGTGTTACTAGCAGGGTATGATCAGTGGGAATTCATAGTCTTGTGCTGTGTTACAAAGAATTATTTTTCACAATCTAGCCTTGATACAACCACTTCTCCAGTACAGATGGATTTCAAACAGCTAAGTTTGTGTCACAGAGTTTGCAGAATAGCTCAATTGACAGACCAGCTTCTGTTTGAGAATAAGCTAAAAATAATGATTTGCATGGTCCTCTCTCTGCTTGCTTACCATGGCTTGAAAATCATGCTTTGTATCAGTTACTAGAACTGTATTACTGTATTTACCTTTTAAAAATAGTTTTTGCCAGTATGGAAAGCATTTTTCTATAAAATGAAACCATAAAACAGAAAGCACTTTGATTTAGGAATAAAATGTGTATCCTTTAAACTGGCCATAGCAAGAATGAACAAAGAGGTGCTAAACCCCCAAGCTTTTACACGCGCTCACTTTGTATGAAATATCAGCACAATGTTGGCTTTAGGATGACTGATTAATTCATCCCTTTCTTGGTACCTCAGGTGCTAGTTAGGAGCACAGCAGGCCTGGCTGCAAGTCCTGGAGAAGCAGGGTGCAGTGTGGGGATGCGAGCTCAATGAAATCCTTAAGAAACATAGCCCTTTAGCTTCGGGCCTAAGGCTTATTCCCTAATTCAGCGCTCTGCTCGAGCTTCGGGTTCCTGGAGCTCACCTCTGCATCACTGCACACGGCTTTACCGGCAGGTAAGCGATCAACCCACAGAGCCCAAGGACAGTCTTCTGTCCCCAGAGAGAGATTTTTGTGTCATGCGGCCACCGTTCCCATGGAATACACAGTCCTGTCCTGGAAGATTGCTACGCCTTTGAAGGTTCATTTCACTAGTTGGCATCAGTAGTTTTTGCACACCTCTCTGGGTTACAGGAAAAACAAACCAACCCCCCAAAAGCCAGCACCCTGACACCAAAGAAATAAAAATCAAACCAAACCAAAAAACCGAATGGCTTTGGCTGCACACAGTGAAACTACCTTCCTGCAGGACTTGAGAGAGTAGCCTTCCTGCACCCGCAGGATCCGGAGCATCTGTTCATTACAATGCACTGTTCATCCACACTGTAATCTCTTTCTCACTGGTTCGCTTAAGACTGCAAGTTAAACAGTATCATAATCCATACGGTTCCCTGACACTACTTGGCTTTATAAAATGCTTCTCATCACCTCCATTATTTTGTGGCTTACAGATTTAGGCAGGCCAAAGAATCAAAGTAAAATTTATGCCAGCAGTTGCCTTTGCTACATGTAGACCTCGATTTCACTTGAGCAAAATGCAGACAAATCTACCAAGCACAGAGAGTTCTTCTCTCTTCATCTATAAACAGGCCACTGATTTTTCAATCTGTACATAAAAATAATCCATGCTTTGTTCTTAAGCATCTTTGGGGCCTCTGTGGCAGCGCTGGTGCAGTTGCAAGGCAGCCACATTTTTCTCCTCTTTTTTTTTTTTTTTAACACTGATTTCTGGTCACATTCAACACATACAGAGACAGAACACACTCAACATACAGCTGATAACAAGTGACACTTGATTAATAGCTTCTACTGTAATCCAATTACTTTCTTAGCAATACAGACTTAAAGGCAATTGTTTTCAGCCCCTCCTTGCAAACACACTCATATAGTGGCATTATACTCAGATCACACCTGCATTTACTTTATTTGCACTGGTAGCAATTACAAAGTGCTTAACAGACAGGACACCCATTGGGAAGACAGTCCTTGCCCGTCAGGGTTCAGGGCACATCGCTTTCGATGTAGGGGATGTCGCTGTATTTGCTTTCAGTCACTGCCCACTGTTTGACTGCCTGATCGAGGATCTCACGGGAGAGACGGTGTGCATAGTCTAGCACGATGGTGCTTGACGGGCCTCTCTCATCCACCTTCACCGCTATCAGTGACGATTTCTCCCCAGTACATCCTTCATTACCCACCCTGATCCGTTCATCCTGGATAGCATTTGAACCCGGAAAGGCATCCTTGGATTTGATGCATCCCATGGTAAACGGGATGAAAATGCAGCTGCAAAATTCAGTTCGACAGCATGTTTTGATAACCTGGAAACGGTTTCCTTGTTTGATGCACAGTGTTGCCGCTTCTTGCCAGTGGTTCCAGTTATTTTCAAAGAACAGAACGTCCCCTTTTGTGCTTCTTTACTTCTGAAGAATTCTGTAAAAATAGCATTTCATATAAGTGCAATATTTTGTTATTCTCTGTGAGCTCAAAAGAAAACTAAATTCACCACAGACGCTTGTAGAAGCGACTTCAATAAATCTCTGCATGGTGTAACATCCATCTGCTACAAGTAGGCAAAGCTTGACCTGAATTCAAGCTGCCTTTGAATGCGATTCCCAGGATGTGATGTAAGCCATCTAGGAATACAAAGGTCTTAGAAAAAAAAACCCCAAACTGTTTCTTCCAAACTGACAATGCCATCATATTTTCCCCGAGTCTGTAATCAAATCCTGTTTAATGCCAGTAACTGCTGCTGCTAAAATAGTAAAACCCCAAAACACCCCACAGAAGCATCTCACAGCCTTGTGTCACAGCTGTGGTACACCCTTCGGACAGGAGTGACACTAATTCTCAGTGTCGCTCTGCTGTTGCTCAAGGAGGTTTGAGCATGTAGTCACGAGAAGGCATTCATGAGAAACAAGAGCTGCTTTTTGGTTTCTCCCTTGTGAGGTTAGGGAAAGCAGCGGGGGACTGCTGTGCTCAAGGCAGGTCTGACAGAGCTAGAGCACCACTCTTACTAAAGCAGGACAACTCTAGATCTAGAGAAGGAAGAGCAAGGAACGAAATACCTGGCAGGGTCCCTTTGTCAAACTCCTCAAGAATCAGAATTGGTCAGCCCCAAGTTCTGGTATGTGTTTTGTTGTTAACTGGCCTACACAGCTGTTTCTTAGGCTACTTTCTCTGAACAGGCAAAGCAGAATCTCATGATATGCCTGACTTTGCTTGGCATGAGCTTACCCGCTTCTCAGAGTTAACAGACTGCCAGCCAAAATAAAGACTGTGCTGCACAGAAACCAACTGTTCCCTACAGCTTCACCCGATGACGTTGTACTAAGGTCAGCCAAAGTTAAAGATTTTTTTGTAAATAGCCTTTGAAAACATCATCACAGCAATGATGTTAAGCCTTATTTATTTGCTTAATATGCTGGGGGAAATAGGGGCTCCAATCCAGTAACCTGGTCACAGGCAAATATTTGCAGAGGAAATAATCCCATTTGCAGGCAAATGATGCTTCACAGGTAGGACAGGATTTCCCCAGTCCAACAGCTGACTCAAGACAACCAGGCTGATGGTGACAAGCTTCTCTCCTGTCTCTGCTAGATGATGAAAACATCACTACCCATTTAGAAAAGAGTTTGTGGGACTCAAGTGCCAGCACTGAGAAATTGTGGTTGGTGTTCTGGCAGAAAGTGAGACCCGAAGGGCTTCTGAGGCTATAAAGTCCACACACACATTTTTATACCTTTAGGTTTATATCAGAACATTTCAGCGTTTTAGGGAAATGCTTGTAAATCACTTTAATAAAATTCAGTAAGTTTCTTTTTTTGCATAATGGCACGCTGCAGCATGTGCCAGTGTATTTCAGGGTAGGCAATGTAGTTAACAAGCCTTTAACATAAACCCTGCTGCTACCATTTGTAGTTTGACCCAACCCAGAAGAGAGCCAAGCTATCGATGAGATTTTTGCTGTAATGACGTGTTATTAAATGGGTAAAAGGAAGGATTCCCTTCACTGCACAAGAACCCATCTTTATCCCTATGGAGGTTTATAAGAAACCCATGAGCTTTATACCCATGTCTATAAACAGTATACATTGATGAAACTTAAAACACGCACAGAACGTGCTTACAGACCAGAGGCCAAGGAGATATCTGAAAGCAATTCAGACATCTGAATAATTAAAAACTTTCTAGTAGTAATATCTTTTGCATGTCTAATTTCAATATTTACTATGAATGAAACAATAATTTCAGCGTGCTCTTCTGGACAAATATGTTGCTTGAAGTATCTAAGATGGCACAGAATCACTAATAGCACCTATAACCCAGCATTGCTGATACTGGAAAGCTGCAAACTCTATCCAGCCAAGCTAACAGGCAAGCTTCACTGGGAGGCACACAGGTATGCCATCTAATCCCTTCTCACTACGCTACTGGTGAGAACTCGAAGTTTTAGATTAGATGTCATGTCCTCCTTAGGCTTAGTCATGTAGAGATGTAAACACTGTAGATTTAAACCTCAGATTGCCCAACCATACAAATGCTCTATGCCACAGTTAATCATAGAATCATAGAATCATTTAGGTTGGAAGAGACCCCTGGGATCATCAAGTCCAACCATCAGCCCTACTCTACAAGTTCCCCCCTACACTAGATCTCTCAACACCACATCTAATCTGCTCTTAAACACAGTCAGGGATGGTGACTCCACCACCTCCCTGGGCAGCTGATTCCACTGGCTGAATATATATAATATAACAGTGTATTTTATCAGAGTTTTAGCCGTGAGGCTTTATTTAATGACTATTCAGATTTGGATTTTTTATCTAAGTTTGGAGTCATACTATTTTATGTTATCCTTTTTTTGGCTTTTTAAAGAAGGTATGCAGCTGAATTATTTTATCATTGTGTTAAGGTGTTTTCATCCTACAATCATAGATCTCTTTTCCTCTTCTGTTGGGGGACACAAGCAACTGAGTCAATATCTAGCAGAAAGAAGGAGGGAATGTGAGTAGAGTGGGACAAACATCTCTTAAAGCAGGTAGGAAGAAATTCCATAGGTCAGCATCTTGCTCTGCAGGATTTACCTCTGTTCCCACCTTCATACCTCTGCCTTTTCATTTGGACTAAATCAAGTGTTTGTCTGCCTGTCCTACACAGGGGAAGGGACAGGCTACAAAACTTGTAGACAGCAAGGCACAGAAGACAACTAAATTGTTCCAAATTGATTACTGGTTGAGCTTAAAAGCAGGGTTATGGACCCTAGTCCAAGTTCTTGACTGCTGCTCATTTCATTATTTACACAGCACAGCACTTTCCAAGTCGCTGCACCAAGTTTTATACTTCACCCGCTCCGCGTGAGTTAATAATTGTTGGCACGTAAGTGATCGCAAATGAAGCTGCCTTTAATCTCCTGACTGCTTCCTTGTTTTTGCTGACAACCACTGCTTGCACATACATGGTGAAGCGCTGTTTAAAGCACTCTCCACCTAACTCAGCTCCAGAGTGTTAAGTTCTGACAAGGATTTTAAAAATCTCTTGCTTTTCTCAACCTCAGATGGGGTGGGAGGAAAAAAAAAAAAGGCAGCTCATTTTACTCCCCAAATGGTATTCCATTCAGTAACTACACAAGGCAAAATTATTTGCTAGAAGTCTCTTTCTTTCCGTTTCCAGGCTCTAATCTCTTGCCAGTTTTGTCTCAGAAACCACTGCATTGATGGTTCGAGGCTCAGGCCAAAACCTCTGCAGATGCAGTTCCCCACGTGACAAGCTGCTGTGCTTAGCTGCAGGCAGAGGTTGGGGAGCTGCAATCTGCTTGATTACACTGACAACCAGGAGTTAAAGCAGCCCCATCACATGCCTTAACATATCTTCTCTTTTTAAATTCCGATCTTACAGTAAGTGAAACGTTGATTTAATTCATCTGAAAAATACAGGTTCCTAGTTGTGCTCCGTTTCACTGGACATATAGTCAATATGCTTTTAAATACCTCATTTAACTTCAATACTATAACCACTGTTTATTATTTTAAGTTGAGTCCTGCAAACAATCAGTTCCCTTCCAGATCCTGGGAACCGATGTCCCTGAGGACAAGTTCAGGTGTTGTTTCACCTGTTATGTTATTTACTACACGTGTGCCCGGGCATAATACAAGGAGAGGAAAAATCCTGAGGGAGTGGTACCACGTGCATAGCTGAACTTACCTGGCATGAGAGGACTAAGCAGTCTCTTTGCCAGCCTGGTTAAGTGCTTCCTGCCAAGGTGGGTTCATTCCTAACCACTGAAGAAAACAAAACAGTCATAAAAGGATGCCTGCAATTCACTATTACACAATATAAAATACAGGAAGAAAGCATTACTAGCATAACTGCAGTTTTATTGAGATAAACCAGACTTTTAAAAGTATTTAAATCATCGATAAGAAAGAATTCCAAAAGGATAAATGGGAGCTATCCAAAAATAAGAGTTTTGCCTGCCCCTCTGGAATATGATGAAGACAGGGAAAAGAGCAAGAGCCTTGCTGTTATGCAACATCTCTAGCTATCAGAGGCAAGAAAGTTCCTGCTGCCATTTAAATGGTTTCCATTCATAAGACCTTTGAAAAAAATCTCCTTGAAGTTCAGTTCTAGACTGCAATACGCTTTCTGTTATAGCAGCCTCCGGATTAAAAATAAATCAAACTTTTCAAAACAGCTTAGTGCAGCTTTGCCCAGTTGAACACAATGAGTAATTTCTGCTCTGACACAATGCAGCTTCTCACTTTCCAAACTTTTGGGTTAAAATCTGACTCCTTGTAACCCTCCTCCAGCCAGGGAGGCTCTTCATTTTTTCCTTGGTGCCCCGAAGATGCATTCAGTAGGGTACCGAGCTACTTACCAAACCGTGTCTGCTTTTAGCACGTAGTCCCACTTGTCCCCAGCCCAGCACAGACAGCTTCACAACCGGGACTCTGCAGAGGGAACCAATAGATGAAACATAGTGCAAGGGAAGATGTCAAAGTTGCATCTTATCACAAACTTAGATAAATCTGTAGTGCCAGCCTTGCAGAAATCTGTTTGCCTGTTTCACCCACAGTATTTGACTTTGCCAAAGGTAAAAGGATGATACAGCACTGAAGAAATCAGACGGAATGGCACACTGCAGCAATTGATACGCAGCACCTGATCCCAGGCACACAGATGGGCCACTGCTTGGGCAACTGGCTCCTGTTCTATATGCAGGATGCCAACCTCCTTCTGCAGCAAGTCCACTTAAGGACAGTTGCAGCAAGGATATAGGAACCCCATCTTTTGCCTAAGCTTAAAAGTTCTCCAGTGCTCCCTTCTCTCTCTCAGAGCTTCTGCTGAGACCTGGACCTTCATCATCCAAAAGGCACAGGGGGAATAATCAGATAATCACGGTGCTGTCATAATCAAGGAAACAATAAGCATTACTCTTTGTAAAGAAGATATTCAAACTCACGGGAGATGACCCAAATAAGGTACCAGCAGAAGTAAACCAAACAGCATTTAGGCAGCCAGACCTTTGAACTGCACCTAAGTGCATCAAATATTTACCTTCTCTGTCTAATAATAGAGAGATGTTATTCAGGAGGATACACCATATTATGCCTATGTGTATTCTGCAGTTTTGACCAGAGCAATGGCACAGAAATGGCAGAGGGGTGAATCGCTGGCTCGGTGCACAGCATCGCCTCCGTCACTGCAGGGCGCAGAGGCTCCCCGGGCAGAGCAGCCCCAGGCAGGGGTTCTCCAAGCAGCCCAATCCAACAATTGTATACTTCTGCCTCTCCTTAACATCCAGTTCTCTGCAAATCCTACAGAGCAGTTACACTGGAATAACGTTTATTATAAAGTCTCCTTCTAACCACAGAAAACCAAAGGTTTAAAAAGTGAGAATTCTTTTAAGACAAGTAGAGTCCCCAAGATCCAGGTACCTTGGGCAAGTGCTGAAATACCTAAATACCCCAAAACAACTCAGGAAACGAAAAGCAGAAAGTGAAGCTCTCGTGCCTCGCAGGGCCATCCACTCCCTTTCCTGTCGCTTCCTGCCAACAAGAGATAAGAGCTACAGATTGGAGAGGGCTGGATGCAGGAACTGCAAACAACTGCTGTGCAGGATTAGCATGTAAATGAAAGTCTCCTGGTTATCTGTGTCATGGTATGTGCTGGAATTTCAACAGCTTGATTTTTTTCCCTCCTATGGCCAGAACTGATAAAAATTTTGCAGGCTTCTAAACCAGTTTGTAACCGACTGTGGGAACAACACTTTCGCTTCTCAGAATCAGACATGACCTCCAGCTTACTTTAAAAGGTGTTTCAGTACAAAGCCAGTTGATGTAGCAAGCAAAGGTGAAGGACAGCGAGGAACCGTTAGGTGAAAACACCAATTCTAGCAACACCAGTAGGAACAGTCCTCAGCAGCCGTAAGGTTAGTTTTCATCCAGGAAAAATGTCTTGTTAAAAGTAAAGACCATCGTGTGCTTGGTAGCTGTCTGATTTCATGAAAGTAAAACTGCACCCAGGCAGGCTGTCCTGAAATCTTCCCTCCTCCCTCCAGTGCAGCGGCTTATGTACCAGAATTGCACGCAGCTCAGAGAGCAGCCGGAAGGCCAGAGGGCAAGATGATGCTCAGAACTTCTTATGGGTTCTGCACTCACTTAGCTTAGCTACTTGTCCCAGCAACCATACAAACTACCGTTTTGGAGAAAATACGTACTAATTATGTTTTTCCAATGCCTGGTGCCCCCCTCCCTCAATGTCTGAGAATACAAGTAAACAGACATTTCTCAGTAAACTCTGCCAGACCTTGGACAAGGGAGAGTTATTAACTTAATGTGTGCCTTCACACAAACAAGTAGGATGCCTAATGTTTATGAAAGCCTGTTTTCTGGATGAGAAGGAATGGGCTGATGGAGTTTCCTACGCAAGTGAGGCCTCAGAGTAAGACTGTAGAAGAAAGAAAGGCACAAAGAAGATGCAGAAGCTCAGAAGCTCTGTCTGCAGAAAGTTTAGCCAAAATTGAAGGAACTCAGCCACAGAAATTATAGAGAAATGTCTTGGTTCAGAGGAAGGAAAAGCTAATGGTCACAGAGGAGCTCTGAAACTCTCTAAGAATCCAGACCCAAATACAAAATAATGCTCAGAACTGGTGAGTGAACAGAGACAAAACATAACAAATATGAAGTTTGTAACATGGACCTGTAGCTGTTTCCTTGCCCTGTGTAATGTGGAAAGATGCTGATTCAACACAGCTATCAGCCCACAAGTGTTATGTGTATCATCCCACCCTCTATATGTGTTAGCTGCAAATCTGTAGCCTGGAGAAGACCCCTACAAAGGTTTTCCCCACAGCTGGGAAAATGCAGGGTATAGAATCATTTAGGTTGGAAGAGACCCCTGGGATCATCAAGTCCAACCATCAGCCCTACTCTACAAGTTCTCCCCTACACTAGATCCCTCAACACCACATCTAATCTGCTCTTAAACACAGTCAGGGAGGGTGACTCCACCACCTCCCTGGGCAGCTGATTCCACTGACTGACCACTCTCTCCGTGAAAAATTTTTTCCTAATGTCTAGCCTAAACCTACCCTGCTGCAGCTTGCAGCCATTCCCTCTTGTCCTGTCGCTCATTGCCCGTGAGAAGAGACCAGCACCAATACCTCTACAGTGCCCTTTCAAGCAGTTGTAGAGAGTGATGAGGTCTCCCCTCAGCCTCCTCTTCCTCAGACTAAACAACCCCAACTCCCTCAATCGACCACCAAAGGATATCAGAGACCCCAGCTGAGCCCCACACTGAGGTTATATCTCTTGAAAGCATGGCACCGAGCCAAAACGAAGCAGCCTGTTGATTTGTCACAATGCTGTGATGCTGTTCTGAATGAACTACAGTAAAAATTGGTATTTTCTTATATATAGCACAGAACTTCCATCCCAGTAAGTCAGTTGTGGTGTCAGAGCCTACCTATTAACAACCCACCTTCCGGAAAACATTAAAACACTGAGGTACTTGTGCTAAAACTTAAGCTCTAACTTTGTTTATAAAGTGTATTACTGTCCTCCACAGGTGTGAGCCAAAGACAGACTGTTGCAGACCACAAACGAGGATGCACAAATCTTTACAAGCAAGAAAGCCCCTCCTTCTGTTGTCTCTGGCTGCTGCCCAGCCTGGGGATCCTGCCAGCCAGAGCTGATGAGCAGCAGCAGGTAAAACAGTGGATCAGTATCTCAGTCTGACAGGGTCGCGTTTTATTGTAGTATCTGTCACAAGATTCAACTAGAGACATATGGAGCTGCAGATCATAAGGTAGGGATGAGGTACATTGCTTGGCTTTGTGATGCCCTTACAAAGGCAAAGGTCCCACTGGATTAACGTAAATGAAAGTCAGAAGGAAGGAGATGGCCAGGATCTGCCCAGGAACAACCAGAGAAGAGTACAAGAAAAGCAGCACACAACCCCATCCTGTTCTTTAATCTCCATATACTGAAGCCAATTGTAAAACCAGGAATCAGAAATAGGAATGCAACAGAGGACCACGACTCACATAGGAACACACAGGAAAACACAGCCCCACGTTTTAAAATCACACCTATGTTACCGATAATTGACAGAAATCAGCTGAGGAGTAAGAGAACAAAACGAGAAGTTAACGACCAGATTCTCCAGCTATTTGAAAGCTGCCCAGAATTGCAATAGAGAACTGCACCAGCCTTCAAAAAAAACAGCCCATAATCACTGTCTGACAGCTCTCCCCCAGTATTTGTTTTCTTGAATTTCATCACTCCTAGTGTGCCAGCTTCTACTTCTAACGGAGCTGCCACCTTCGCGCCCAGGGAGCGGGGCAGCCAGCAGCCAGGCGAGGCAGTCCTGGCCCACGCAGCTGGGCAGCGCCACCGGCTCCCCGTCCCCCCAGGGCCCTGCCGTGGAACCACCTTGTCTCCCCCCAGACACGAGCCTGGTGAGGTTTTACCCAGCCCCTCACGCGACACGTACAAACCAAATACAGGATTTTCTCAGCAGAACATCATGTTCAGAAGAAAATGAATTTGTATGTACTTAAACGTTAAAAATACCACTTTGTTAAGACGATAGTATAAATCCCTGTATTTATTTTTCTTTTTTTTAAATGACTATATTTAGAAACCTGATTTGGACTCCTACTTCCTGAACTATGAGAAAGCATGTGATGTTTCTAAATGTCTTAACAATTTTTGCCACAGCTGATCTTACAGTACTAAACCTTTGTTTTACAACATGCCAGATCAAGGTAACCTTCCCAGTACAGGTTTGTGCTGAAGCTTGGGAAAGCCGACGTGTGGCAGAGCAGGGGCCAAAAAGAAACCCTCGCACCACCTTGGCCAGTAAATACAGTTGTCTCACATCTTCCCGGGAGCAGGAATGCAGCTTACAGAGAAGCAGCTGCACCATTTACCATCCCGTTCTCCATCACTCACATTGCTTTACAGGGTACTACCTCTGCTCAGGCAACCCCACGGGTGTCCAGCTGGAGCAGCACCTCTGTTTTGCTCGGTTTTGAGGACTCTGTTGCTACTGACCCCACGGCGAGATGATGGGAGGACTAAAGCTTCACCGCTGCCTGTCCTGAAACACCCCACCTCAAAGCCCAGCTTTTCCTCCTTTCCTCCACAGCACAACCTGAGGATGCTGAAGGCCAGTCCTACCCACGGCCACTGCTCACCCCGTGGGTCATCACCCATTGTGACGCCTGTGAGGGGGACATGACCTATCCTTCCCACAGCACCACGCCAGGCTACCTGCGTCCTCCTAAGCAAGAAGAGATGCCAGCAAGAAACCTGTCTGACATACCAGCATGGTGGGGGTGGCTTAAGTGCAAAGAGCATGTTGCAAACGTGATCCCACCAGTGTGCCTCCGTCCACCGAGAAGAAACTCCTGGAGATGCTCCTTCCTCCAAAGGTGCCAGCGGGATCAGGCCCTTGTCCCACCAACACCGTGTCCCCCAGATTCCTCTCCCTGATCCACAAAGGTGCGAAACCACCAAAGTCCATGCTGACAACAAACACTTTGGGGAATACACCCACAAGCTTCCCTCCAGCCCAGCCGGCACGGCAGGGTCTCCCGGCAGGCAGAGCCGAGCCGAACCGAGCCGGGCCGGACCGGGCCGTCC